>QEPC01001413.1:2805622-2819719 GCA_003113815.1 Sphenodon punctatus
CCCATCCCTACTTCCTTGCTTCCCATTCTCTCCATTCTGTCCATATCGCATCCCAGTTGTTGCCATCTCTGCCCATTCTGCTCCCTGGTTTTCCTTTCCTACTGCCCTTCTATACTGCTTCCCCAAGCTGCTATTTTGCAGGAGGGTGGGGGATAGAAATGTTTCAAAATAAAATAAAATAAATATCTTAGTATTTTCCTGTGTCTCTCTGCTTCAGCCCCCAAACTCCCTCTCCCAAGCCAACTTTCTATGCATACTACTGTGCAGCCATCACCACTTACCACCGTTGACCTCTAAGGCCAAACGATTTTCTAAAAAGTGAAAATGTGTTTCTAATCATTTTTTTCATTTTTGGCACATCAAAAGAGATTTCTTGCACAAAGGGTTATCATTATTTGTATTAAAATTGTGTGTTGGGGGGTATGTAATATGTGTAAAGGTTTTTTGGGTGGGTGGGAGTCTGTACTTGTGTGACAGACTGCGATGAAGCAGGGGTCAAAAATGTCTAAACATGACATCCTTTCTGTTCATATGAAGGGAAACAGATCCCAGACAGGCAGAGAATCCACCTAGCAACCCTCCGTCCCCAACTGACTAAGGCAAGTATTATATTAATGTTTAGCTGTGAAAGCTGTGGACGAGATTTCCTCTCTTATGGACTGGTCATAGCAAAACCCATTTTAAATGACAGCAAGGAATGGAAAGGACGTGATAGCAGATTAATCACGTCAGTGGGAGGAGAGCAGCACTTGCAATAGAAGAAGGAATTACAACCCTTGCATTGTATCCCACAGGACAATAGATGTAGCTATAGACAGATACTTGCACACGCAACTTGGTTGCATTCCTGAAACCACCTAGGATTCATTCATAGAACACCCTTCCTCTTTGCTAACTTGCCATTGTTCCTTACCCTCTGTTTGTATTGCCCTGGAGCAATGCATTCATACAACTGCTGATTATTACAATGGCCCACCTTCTGCATAGAGTGACAGAAACACAGGATTATAAAACAGTGCAGGAAGTGACACACATTTTACTCAACACTCAGAATGTGGGTTTGTGCCACTGCCCTCTCTCTAGGGGTGTTTTTAAATGAGCAAGACTGGGGTGGCGGCGGCTGCTGAGGGGCACAGCTGCGGAGCAGCCACTCAGGTGGAGTGCGTGGAGAGGGATTCTCACAGGTAGGTCCCAGCAGGGACTACCATGGCAGCAGTCTCCTCACACTCCCCCTGTCATGGACCATGGGGGAGGGGGAAGTGTGCCGGGCTAGCCTGTGAAATTGACATGTCCGAGGGGTGAATGCTGGGGAACTGGGCTCCCCAGTGTTCCCCACCCACAGTGCCTATGAGCGTGGGACCTGTCTTCTGGCATGGGCAGCTGCCCCAATTCATACTGGCAGGGGATACGTGGGCGCTCATTGCCATGCAGTTTCTTGTGTTGCCCCACATGGTGGGTTTCTCTGATATGCGTCATTAGTGGCTCACGGGAGCGCTCATCCCCCCTGCTCCGCCTTCAGACGGGTGATCAGATGAGTGGCTCCTGGGTGGGCATGTATGGTAGTATCTCGTTTAAAAATGTCCTAAAAGTGTTGTGTGGATGAGCCTTTACTCCACAGTAGCCGCTTTAAAGCCAGTAGGATAACTCAAGAGTAAATGACTTCAAGACTGTAGTGTGTTTGTGTGTGTGCGTGTGTGTGTATGGACATCTCCCTTCACTAAAAAAGCATCTGCATTGCAAATACAATATTCTCAGTAGTATATTTTGTTTTTTTCTGTATACCAGCTGCTCCAGAGGACCACCCTCCCACATCTATATACCTCATTTTAAATATTGCTGGGTCTGATTATCGGCTTCCTTTAAATCAATGGGGCTTCACCATGTGCATGTACATTTAGCATCACAGCCTTGCAGTGCAGTAAATCAGAGTAAATATAACTACATTTGAGTGAATGGGCCTGATCCTCCACTTGCTTGCAGCGAGTGCAGCCATTTCTACCTGTGACAAGTGAGAGTAAGGTGGCACTAAACCAGCAGGGAGGTAAAATACTACCACTTTTCACAGGTACATTTTAATAAAACATTGGACCACAAGAAACTGCCTGGATCTATGATTCCCAGGATTTATTTTGCCTGCGTGACAATGTTTTGAGACTCAAATCTAATTCTGTGACCCCCGAGGGTAACAAAGACATGCAAAGTATCAACAGGGTCATGACTCATTTGAAGATGACAGAACCCCACTTGGGGTCCAAGCTCTCAGCTTAGGAGAGTTTGTATGCCTGTTGACTGCTTCCCTATGTTCATCTTGTTTTATGACAATCCTGTCTGCATTTGAAATTGTGGTGTGGCAGCCCAGGTGTCTTGGTGGGAGGGAGAGGCTGTCTTATCAATAAGATTATTGCCCATAATTATACTTTTTGTAAAGAATTGATTCCAAAAGAGGAAAGGATTTTGTATAGTGAGAATTGATTGTAGGGTTTGCTTTTTTTTCTTTTCTTTTTTTTTGCTGGAAGAACCATCAAAGACAAAGAACTGAAAAAGCCACATGACTGTAGACAATTGCTATAATTTTCTGTAGTCTGCTCCTAACTAGCAGTCATTCTCAACTGCATTTAGAACACAAGACATGGCAGATTTTAAAGGAGTTTTAAAAAAAACACAAAAAAACCACCCCTTCAAGAACAATGACATGTTTGGCTCTCACAGTGAATCTAGCTGCAAATCCTTTGGGCCTCCAAACACTCACTGTAATCAGTGAAAGCTTTGGATGTGTCAAAGTTGGATTGGCTTGGTCTTGGTTGTAGGCTGTCCGTTGCCTGGCTTCCAGTTGTATTATTGCTTTACTTGGGTACGTTTTCCCATATTTCTAGGTACAAAGTACATCAGGGGCCCGGGTGCCTGGAGTCGTGAGTGGCTAGGAGGGGGTTGCTGCTGTTCCCTGCAAAAGACTGCATACTGTGATTGGGGTATCATCATGACCACCTTCTCTCCTCTCCTCCCCTCCCGTTTTCCCAGGTACAAACTACCTTGGGGCCAGAGTGCCTGGAGGTAGCAGCCTGAAGGTGGTGCCTAAGGTTGCCAGTCATTCTTGGGCCATTTGTGAATGGTGTGGCCACCCATGCCTCTGTTTGGGGGGTCCCATCAGCACAAAAGGGGCTTTATTTTATATCCTTCTTTCATTGTTGTACCCCAACAATGGATAGTGGGCCACCTTTGGTGGTGGTGAGTGTTTGTCTCCTCTGCACTTAGAAGGCAGTGAGAGGGCCTTCTCATGCCGAATGAGTGAAGAGTGGATGGTTGTCTAGAAGATGGTTCAGGAGAGTATTCTACCAGCCCCTGTGTTTATATTGTGTGGGGTGGTCTCCCATGAAAGAGGGTGAGAGTTTCTCGCCTCAGTTCCTGCTAGTCTGTTTTGTGGTTTGTTTGTGTGAATAGAAAATGGTTCCACAAGGAGGGAGAATGTCTGGAGTGGGTGAGGAAACTGAGCCAGCAACTGGTTCAGCTTGAGATCATCAAATACAATATTGGTCAAAAATACATGACTTTGAAAGCAGCTATTTAAGCAAAGCCCCCAGACTTGGCGGGTTGTGCCAAGGTTGGCAGAAGCCTGGACTGGCAAATGTAAGAGGGTATCAAGAATTGTGCTAGCCTTTTGTCCCTGAGGACTTGCACTGCCCAGTGCTGCTGCTTCCCCTTTGATCAGGTAGGAAATGCAGTGCAAGTTCTGAGCTGTGAGCTTATTGGGAGCTGGGATGGGGCTTGCTTCCCCACCCATATCTGGGCTAGCAGGAGGAGATGCAGTGCTGGGATAGCATGACAATCCTGTCTGCATTTGAAACTGTGGTGTGGCAGCCTAGGTGTCTCGGCAGGAGGGACAGGCTGTCTTGTCAAAAAGATTATTTCCCATAATTTTTGCCCATCCTGGAGGAACAAAACCTCTAACACTGGCCATGGTAGCCTCTACTTGGGCCCAGAAAGACTACAGTTATGATTTTACAAATGAACAGAGAAGCACAAAGAGGCTAAAGAGCTGAGTTGGTAACAAAACTGAAGAGTCTTGACTCCCTTTTGCTAAGAGCACTTGTTAATTCCTATCCTACCATTGACTCTGGGAGCAGCAGTTTTCTTTAGCCACCCATCACATAAGCTACAATATTTTCCTTCAGTTGAATGTTTTAAACAGGTGTGAGATTTTGAAGTATGTGCCAAGCATCTCAATCGCAGCACTGCTTCTTTATTTGCATCTGGATAAATGTGAGGCTAGGTTTTGCTTTGTTTTAAAAAGGCTTCGTCAGATGCAATATGAATTTGGTTTGCAGGTGTTTTTCTTGTTGTTGTTGTTCTTTCTTTCTGCTGTAGTTTGTTAGGAAGTCACAGCCTTATTATACATGCGCTTGTCAGGCACCAAGTCTACAGGCAGAGGGACAAGTAACCAGACAGCAGAACACAATTTTGCTTTGCTCAGACAGGAGGGGATGACGGATAACATGATCCTGACCTCTGAAAGTCATGGCCAGCTTGCAGGGAGGGTAACATGAGCTGGGACTTCTGGCAATCAGATCATAATAACACATGCTGGTGTTGTAGCACAGACATAGCTCAGCTCTTGGAGGGAGGTGGGGATTTCATTCTTTGAATGATTTTCCAGCTGATGCAAACTTCAACAGGCTTCTAACTCTTTCAGACCTGGCAGGATATTCCAAGTGAATGTGGGTGATGGATTGAGAATGTGGGAGGATCTTTTTCCTCATTCAGTGTCTTCAGAAGTGTAGAGAAAAAAGGTCATTATTTCAGAGGTTTCATGTGTTGAATCTGGGTGGAGAAAAATAACCTCCTTGCAGGGCTTATATCCTTTAATTACAGTGTGTCAGAATAATCATGACAATCTAGGGTTTTATTAGACCCACATTCCTAAACTGTATACTTTCCTGGCTTTTCAATGGAGCCAGTTTTATCCCTTCATTAGTCTAAAATAGCTGCAGGATCTGGTAGATTGTAGGGAACCTTCTACTTCATAGAGGCATTTGTTTCTAAGAGTTTGACACAAAGGTTCATTAATCAAAATGTCACCACTGTTCTCATCTGGGGGCCCATGAAATTCTTTCAGTCTGTGGAGAACTGGTTAGTTATAGGGTGCTTGATTTGACACCTTCTTTCCAGTCATCATATTATATTATTTACAATAGAAGCTAAACATAATGAAATACATTCTAGTATTACTTTTCCATGGAGTTGATTGTTGTAGTTGCCAGAGATTAGCCCGTGGCTGCCAGCAAATGGCGGCCAGTGGGCCCCTTGTCGCGATACCTTGAGGAGAGACAAGGGCGGGGGATGTTTGCACTCCCCGCTGCAGCAAATTGGCTGCAGCAGGAGGTAGAGTGGGGAGATCGCACCAGTGGGAAAAGTCAGCCGGGCCCGGTCAGGGTCGTGCCAGTCAACAGGCTTCCGGCCAATCCGTAGGTGCGGCGCAGAGGGCCCACTGGAAGGGGAGGAGATTCACTGCTGGCCCGGGCAGCTCCCTCGTCATTTGGCAAGGGAGCCTGGAGCCGCAAGCTGCATCTGCCGCGGCATGCGAATGAGCAGGCACTGAAGGGCGTGATCTGCCGAAGCTGTGGGCCAGCCAGCACCAGGACCCAAGTTTGTCAGTTCAAGATCAGGCCAGGAAGGCCAGGTGGTAGTGGCTAATCCCCCAGGTGTGGGGGCCAGTAGTAAGGAGGCTAACACCCCAGAGGGTTAAACCCCCCCCCCCCTTGTCTCACGCCCGATCCACTTCCCTGATGGGGAAAGCCAAGAAAAGGATCTGTCATAGCCCGGCCGCACGGCCAGTGCCCCCCCTGTCCATGAGGCGACGCCTGGCCTGGGGGAAGGGAGAGGAGGCAGGAGGAGTCGTCCTCCTTTCATTACAGGAGCGGCTGGCAAGCTGTGAGGCCCTCATGGAGAGGATGGCTGCTGCGTGGTCTGGGCAACTGCTGTGGGGGCAGGAAGTACTCCTAGCTGGACTGCTGGTGCAAGGCCCAGGGTGGATGGGGCGTGGGGAGCCAGGGCCTGCCCCCCTGGGGGACACTGGATACAGGACATCCCCGGGCCCATCTTGGGAGCCCTGGATAATTTTACGGTCCCCGCGCCTTATGCGGAGGACCTGGATGAGGTCCCTGGACCCCCGGTGGGTGAACCCCATCGGGGAGGCAGAAGAGTCATGCCATCTCCCAGATACCATGATGGGGCTGCACCTTCCCCCACCCATATGCGCATGGGGTGGCAGCTGCCCCTAGAGACTGTTAATGTGGGGTGGGGTGGGGGCTGTCTCTTATACACATCTAGATGTGTATAAGAGACAGCCCTCAGGAGGATCAAGGCCCTGGAGCACGGACTGTGGGTCATGGCCGAAGAGTACCAAACCCCGCCACCAGCACAGGAACCATGTCCCGGAGCCCCAGGTACAGGGGAGTCAGGGGTGGCGGGGTACCTGCCCGGGCCAGCCCAGCCACCAGCTTATCAAGCCATGGGGGTGGAGGGCGTATTTCCCAAGTGGATGACCAGGCCCCTGACAGCTACCCAGGAAGGGAAACAGGGAAATAGTGCCCATTGGGAGCATGCACCCAGTGGCACATCAGTGTATGTAACCCCATCGGGAGCAGGGAGTGAGACACCTCGGCTCTGGTGGAATGGGGCCTGGGTACCAGCCTCAGGGTACCCTGGGTACCAGCCACTGCTGGGGGAGCAACGGGTGTAGCTCCCCCACTGGGGCAGTGGGGTGTGACCATGCACCCAGGGGGCTGGTCTGTCCTATACGGGGCACAGGCCCTACAGGTATGGGTGCAACCGGGGCATCAACCGGGGTACACAAGTGTGGGGGCGCGTCCCATCCCACCTATGGGAGGTGGATACATGGATGTTTCAGCCCCGTTAGGTGACCATTTACTGCAACCCACAAGGGAGAGGATATGGTGGGGCGAATACATTGATATATTCGCCCTCCTATTCACGGACCTGATCCCTGACCCGAATGATAGGGAGGATAACAAGGATAAAGTGCGGTTTTGCCACCCCAAGGCAGACAGGAATTGGACAAACTGGACCTTGGCCTTCTCAATTTATCAAGGGGTAATAGCGCAAGCTTACCCGGACAAGGCGTACGCTCTAATGAAGTATGCGGACATAGTCATTTGTGCTTACGACACAGGCCCCTCCAGGGGCCTGGCTCAGGAACGACAAGGCATTCCGGTACCGAGCGTCACACACTCCAGGGCTGAGGTGGGACATTCACGCCCATGATCTATGGCTGAATTGCATGAGCAACTCAGCCATAGTGTCCAGGGCAGACAGTGGGGTTGCCCCCGCTAATGCCCCCTCCTTCTCCCCCTTCCCTTCCTCCCCTTCCTTCCCCCTTCTCCTGTGACACTCATTCTTTGACAGGGTGGTGCAATTGGTAAGGAGTGCCGGCCCCAACGGTTGTACATACTGGCCAAGGTGGATATCAAGTCTGCCTTCCAACTGCTGCCAGTTCACCCAGAAAGTTTTCACCTCCTGGATTTTCAATTTTGAGGCCAGTACTATTTTGACTGGGCCATGCCGATGGGCTGTTCAATTTCATACTCTGCGTTTGAGTGTTTCAGTTCCATGGTGGAATGGGTGTTCCGGAAGTGGGTGATAGGGGGGGAAATGACAAAATACCTTGACGATTTCCTCTTCATTGGCAAAGCAGGGACAAGGGAGTGTGTAGGTTTAATGGAAACATTCCATGGGGTGGTGGATGAGTTGGGGATACCTTTGGCACCAGAAAAAAACAAAGGGCCTCACCACCTCTCTCACATACCTGGGTATAGAGCTCGATACAGTTAGGGCCATCTCCCGCCTACCTAGAGATAAGCTGGATTCCTTGAGGGACAAGATAGATGGCTGCTACGCCTCTGCAAAGGTTACAGTACGGAGTTGCAGTCCTTGGTGGGGAGCCTTAATTTTGCGTGTAGAGTGGTGGCCCCTGGCCGGGATTCCTGGCATGCTTGTACTTCAAGTTCAAAGGGAACACACACCCCGCCCCCTGCTCACTATCACATAAGGGTCACCAGGGAGATGAGAAGCGACCTCCAGACCTGGGCAGAATTTCTGGATGGGTTCAATGGGGTCAGATTCTGGTGGGAGCAGCTCCTGCTAGAGGCTGAGCTCCAGGTTCACTCAGACGCGATGGGCGGTTGTGGCTTTGGGGTGTATTTTCAGGACAAGTGGTGCACTGCCCCTTGGCTGCCAGAGTGGACAGAGCAAGGAGTCACAAAGGATCTGACCTTGGAATTTTTTCCAATTGTACTTGCTGTACACCTCTGGGCTGCTGAATTCAGGACCTCTCTGTCCTTTTCTGGTGTGACAACATGGCAGTGGTACATGTGTTCAACTCGCTGTCCTCAAGGTCCTGCCGGGTCATGAAGCTGGTTAGGGCATTAATTTTAGCATGCCTAAGGCATATCATTCTGTTTGTTTCATGACATGTACTCAGCATTAATAACGGGATAGCTGAGGCCCTTTCTCACTTCCAGATGGAGCATTTCTGCTCCTTGGCCCCTAGAGCCAGTCTATAGCCAGAGCCCCTGCCCCCAGCACTGTGGAGCCGTGGATCCTAGAGCTGTACAGCGTCATATAGGGATCCTTGGCAGCGCGAACCCGGGCAGCATATACAAGGGCCTTCTGGGAATTCCAAGACATTGGAGCACAACAGGGCTGGGGATTGGGCTTTCCCATCCCCGAAGCACAGATGTTGCAGTTTGTCCTGGTACTGAGGTGCCATGAGGCAGCTGTGGGGACCATCGCCAGCAAATTGTTAGCATTGGGGTTCATGAGTGGCCTGGCAGGTTCCCCCCATCCCGACCGAGGTTTTTTCAGCCGCAGAATGTTGGAAAACTGGTCGCAAGAGCAGACCAGGGAGCCGGACAGCAGGGCCCCTATCACACCCGCCCTCCTCCTTAAGATAACTAGTGTCCTTAACCATGTTTGTTTTAACTCTTTAGAAGCATTATTGTTTGAAACAGCTTTCAAGGTAGTCTTTTTCTGAGCTATTCCGCTATTTTGTGGCGCTGGCGGAATTGCAGAAGTAGCGAAAATGTCATGTTTCCACGATTCCACTAAGTAGCGGAATTAAATAAGCGGAACTGCGGAACCGCGGAATGAAACTAGCGGAATGAAAGCCTCTGCCATGCCGTTCCACTAATTGCGGAAACACTGTTTCCGCCGGAAATAGCTACCGCTGCGATATTCCGCTACAGCCCTAATGCTGGGCAGCAACACGCTCCGCTTGCACCTGAGGTGGTCCAAAACAGATCAGTGGGGCAGGGGGCACATGGTGAGCCTGCATAGGGTGGGCTCTCCTGAATTGTGTCCCATCTGAGCAGTGAAGGAGTACAGCAAGGTCCGACTGCCATTAGCTGCCCGCTTTTTTAGGCATGGTCACGGCCTCCCTGTGACCCGATACCAGTTTACGGTGGTCCTGAGGAGAGCACTGAGCTACCTCAGCCTCCCACCCTCAGAATACAGATCACACTCTTTCCGTATTGTGGTTGCATCCTTTGCTGCCACAGCTGGTCTCCCAGAGCAAGGGATATGAGCAGTGGGACGGTGGTGCTCTCGGGCATACCACACGTACATTTGGGATCTGGCACGCTAACCATTGCCTCCCATCTGTTCATTCAGGTGGAGCGAAGTTTTACAGCAGGAGTCTGATGTGGATCATCGGCCACAGTCTAGTGTGATGGGCCCCGAAGGCTGCGGGCCAGACTCGCTGGGGAACCCAGTTGGGATTGGCAAACAGAGCAGATATTCACTGGATAGGGTGGAGTGGAATGCGTTGGCATCAGCTACTCCCCATGCTATGGGCAGTGGGGGCTAACAAGCCACCTGACATTGTGGTAATCCACCTGGGACAGAATGATATACCGAGGTTGATGGGGGTTGCAATGGTCATTAACATCAGGATTGACCTATTAGAAGTAGAGTGGCTTTTCCCTACGGTTACCATTATATGGACAGACCTGGTAGCCTGACTGAGGTGGGACAAAGCTCTGAACCCATGGAAAGTCAATAAAACTCGACATAATATAAACAGGGAGGTGGGAAAATGGTTTCACTCTAGGGGAAGTATAAGAATCTCTCACCACGGGATTACACACAGGTCACCTGAGCTTTATCGCCCTGATGGGGTACACTTGTCGCCAGAGGGCAACGGTGTTTATTTGGCCACCTTGAAGGCAAAGTTGGTTGAACTTTTATGTTAGGTTAGGCTGGGTGGGGGTCAAGATCGTCCGATGTTGAATCGACGGTGCCTTAGTGGCAGGGGTCCAGCACTGTTAGGTGTTAAATAGTTAAGTAAATAGCAATTGGAGGAATCTCCTTAAGAGATGGGGAGGTGACACCTGGCACAAAAGCAGGGCACGGAAAGCGTGAGGATCATATCCCGGGGTGGGGTGCCGGTCAGAAGGAGGGCAAGGACAAGTATGGTCCTCAATTCTTCAGTGAGGTATCCTTGCTCCAGTCGGGAAAGGACATTGTCCCTTTCAATCATGGCCTCGGGACTGGTGAGCGAAGGGGAGATGTGGTTTTGGACTGGCACTGGAGGACACATCCAGGCCAAGTCCTGTTTAGTTATGGTAATAACGGTTATATGAGTTAGGAGTGCTGGACCTGAATTGCTTAGAGGCAATTACCTCACTTAGCCTAATTATAATTTGAATAAAGAGTGCGGCCATTAAAACCCAACTTGGAGTCCTTGTCTTATTCCGGATGTGCCAACAAAGCATGTGTGTTTGAATGGGAGGCAGTGATGATTAGTGTGTGACTGGGAACAGGAAAGGAGGTGTCCATCAGACAGCTGATATTAAAATCTGTTCCACACTATGAATATTTTTGAGAAACCCTGAACTGCATTCTTCGTCTTCAGTTACACACTTGAAATCCTGTGTTGATTCAGACTTGATTTACATAGTTATTCTCATTTGTGAATTTATAGACTCTCCTTTTGAAGGAAGGATTGTGCTGGGCTATTTATCTGAAGGCTTTTATTTATTTATTTTACTGCAAAGGCATGCTTTTGAGATGTAATACTATATACAAGATCTCTGGGTGACAGCAGTTTCACAGGCACACGATACTTATTATAATACATTACACATTATCAATAAAATGCCGTGAGTCATGTTGTGGATCTTAATAACAGACCTTTAAATTCTGGGTACAAATTTGACCTATCTACTGATGGATTGGAAGCAAGGTTTGGATTATTAATTAATAGAAGAGGTCTGGGGCGTCATTAAACAAACTGTTTCAACTGCCTGCCACCTCTTTCGTTCACTGGGATATCTGCAAGCACTCACCTTTAAAGTTAGACAGAGCAGGAGTTATCCCTTTTCAAGTTACAAACTGTAAAAGGAAAGTGGAAATCCATTATGTGCTTTTTCTTTTATTGCTTCATTTTTATAACACAGTTGTAGTGGCTTGAATGATGATCTGGATCAAAGACCTGCATTAACTACAAAAATGAGTGTATTTTCCATACTCCCTATACCATGCATTAAGAATAAAGTGTTTTCTAAAATCTAAGTGATCAAAACAAGGAAATGGCCTTATTATGCATCTGCAACAGGTAGGGCCTGATCCTGCACCACTGGTGTCAGTGACAAATCTCTCATTATCTTTAACAGTATCGGATGAGGGCCTTAGAGTGTGAACCTCACTTCCTTGAAGTCAGTGGGAGTTTTGCCATTGACTTCAATGGAGTACGCATCACACCCTTTTACTGTATGCTTATATGTCCTGATTCATTATCAAGATTTTGCTAGAATGAACATACATGCTCTTGAGGGTTCAGATGTTGACTTAAATAGGACTCCACACAGGTGCAAGGATGCACAGTAATTAATATGTGGAACTCATTGCATTGGGATGCTGGGAAGGACAATCGTATAACAAGGTTCACAAAGGATTAGATACATTTATGGAGGTTACGGTTAGGTCCATCAGTGGCTATTAGCTTCATTAGTCAAGGGATACAATTGTCAGGTGCCTCTCGGAATCAGTGCAGCATGGTGACAGGATCACGACCAGGCATGAGTTGCAGCAGGATAAGGGCTGTCATGTGCTTCTTATACCACAAAGCACAACCAGGAGCCAATCAAGGCCTGGTGGATGGGGCTCTTCATCAGCTATCCAGACATTGGAGCCAAGCTGGCAGGACTGAATCAAAGGCCTGATCCTAGCCACCATGATGGTCCTGTGGAGTCAGCCACCACACCCAGGGTCCCAAAGATGCAGGTCAAGTCTGTGTCCTGACAACAACCTCTGACGGCCAGAAGCTGAGAATGAATGACAGAGAATGGATTACTCCATATGCTCCTTCTTTTGTACGCTCCTCCTCGGGCATCTGGTACTGGCCACTGTCGGAGACAGGATACCAGGCTAGATAGACTATTGATCTGACCCCGTGTTGCAGTTCTTATATTCTTAGGACTGAAGCCTTAGATTGCAAATTCATCTGTAATTTATTTTCTGACGTATCTAGATCTTGGTTGAAATTTAATGAAAAATAAAATTTTGAAAAATAAAAATCAGACGGTGGCCTTGATCTCATGGTCTGCAAATCCTGCAAGGAGCCTGCATGGGATCTGTGCACATCCACATTGCCGGCACATTGTGCTGCGCGCAGATTGCATGCATGTGCATACATGCAGCTTGTACGAGAGGATCCGCGGGCCATAGGATTGCAGCCATTGTATCCTTAGTTTGTCAAAATTCTGTCCAGCTTTTGAAAAACTTCATCAAAACTTTGAAGGTCAAACCAGAGGAAATTCAGACTCTGAATGTTGACAACACAGAGGTCTCTGCCCAAGAAAGGAGAAGTGCAGGGACCTCACCAAGTCCAGTAGGAACTTTTCTACTGCTTTCCTTATCAAGGAAATTCAGAAACTGAACGCTAAATGTTGGCAATTCAGAACTTTTGAGCTGAGAAAGGGAAGTGTCAGGGATCCCGCCAAGTCTAATTTCCTTTTTAAGATGTATGAAGGTATAAAAACCTAATGCAAAATGAATCCTTAATTAAAATGGGTCGGGTCAGTTGTGTGGTACACATGCCTCACCGAGTTGTTAGTATTGTTTAAATTCCGGAGTGGACTGCCTTCTTGCTGTTGACAAAAAGCTAACTCACTCCATTACACAACAAATTAGGGGAATGCGCACACATGCACCATAATCACAGCTCTCGTTCCCTGTGCACTGATCAGTAATAATTACCTCTGGTGGGTGGGTGGGTGGTGGTGGTGGAGGGAGATAACCTAAGAACTTTCAGGTTAATTATTTTTCTACTGAGCTCCATAAAGAGACCAGTGTTTTAATAGCAACAACCTTTTAGTGTCAAGGGTCTTTGGAGATTTGAAAATGGCAACAACAAAACAACATTTATCTCTTTAGACAATAACAATAAATAATTGTGCTAAGCAAAAAACCAAGAAGGAGATAAAATAAAAGTTCTCGGCAAGATATTAAATAATATTAAATATTTTTTTATGGCTCCGATTGCACATGGCAAATCAATCCAGCACCAATAATGACAAGTTTTCTGTCCTCTTACGTTAACCTGAAAGTTTATATGCCTAAGCCAAGGATGTCTAACTGCCAAGCAGCCAGAATAATGTCATTTTGTGCCATTATTCAAATGTGTTTCCAGCAAGCATTTTCTTTAATTATTTGCATGAATAATGTCATTAAGCATTCATGCCAATACAGTTCTGATAATTAATTTACATGATGGCAATTTCTTAATGATTTTGATGTCAGCGTTAATAACAACATCTAATAGCTGATCTGTTGGTGTTGACATAAATTTAACTTTTACTGCATTAATGCCAATGCCAGCATCAGCACAGAATTACATTGGAGAAAGAAAAAAAAATCTGTTAGAGGAAAAAAAAGCTTCAGTGGTAAAGAAAATGAGCCTTGCTTGAGGTTTATTATTGTAAAGATCCAAAGCAAAATTTGGCCTCAAGACACGTTTCATGTCTGTCTGTCTGTCTGTCTGTCATTGGGTATTTTCAGGGTGATGTCAGACGTGACGAGATCACG
>QEPC01001413.1:2833965-2852986 GCA_003113815.1 Sphenodon punctatus
GAGCAACAACACAGGCCGGGGAGGGAGATTTAAAGGGCACACGGCAGCAGCCAGGATGAGCCGCCCCAGCGCCTTCCGGGTGCTTTGACCACGGCCCGGCCCAGGATCGGCGTAACGTCTATTGCACTGCCCCTGGCCGTGATCTGGCGGCCCGATTCCCTGCCATGGTACCGGTCCCGTCATGTCTGTTCGGGGCTTTTTTTGACCACGGGGGTGTGTGTGTGGTTGTTCGGTTCACCCCCACCGGGAATCCACTGTGGTGAATCAGGACAGCGTAACGTCTGAAATCACCCAGTGCTACTAGTATTGAAATAACTAAATACCCAAATAACTGAATAACTAAACCAAAGTTTCCAGGAAGTGGAAACTGAATAGCAGCTATTATTTGCTTTGGCAGGTTTGGATCAAAGCAGGTGAATTCAACAAATAACTAGATATTTGCTATGGATATTCATTTCAGCTCTATTTCATATGCTTCAAATTAAGCACATGCAGAAGACATTAAATGATGGGTCTTAGATTATAAATAAGAATTGTGTGTTTCACTGTGTTTGTCTGTTGCCTAGTTCTGTAGGGGTCATGCCGGAGAAAGGGAACATCCTTACCCCATTGGATGCCTCAAGAGCTCTTTGAGACATTGGCAATAACTTTAATACATGCCATACATGCCAGGGACCCTTCCAGTTACTGGAGGGTCAAGGGCGCAGACAGGTATCTTAACAGAGTAATAGGCCCTTTTTACACAAGGCGAGACAAATATCAGATTTGATAAATTTAGTGTGTTTGTACCTATTTCAATTACACTGATACAAAATGCTATTTGTTTCTTGCTTCTTTTCCAGACACAAATACTCATTTTGGTTACAATGGTCACTTTATCTTGGTATTCTGGTTACTTCACCAAAAGTAACTATCTGGCACTGTTTCTCCATACAATTGCACAACACTATTATTGAGCTTATAGCAATGGCAGTGTTGCGCAACAGTACAGTGTACAAAAACACTAAATGGTACCACTGAAGTAACTACAATTCCAAAACAAAGTAACTGAAGCAATTGTAAGGGGTCTGGGACTCAAACCTAGGTCAGCTGGCTCCAGAGGCACACCTGCCCGTGGACCTATCCAAGGAATAATGCACAATACAAGCTCAGATCTACAACATTTGAAGTTCAACCCACCAGCTCTGACCACCAACCCACCCACTCATGTCTGATTGGTTTTCTGTGACCTCCACTTTGATTGGCCAAGGACATATATTTCTGAGCCCTTCTCTAGCACTTTGCTTTGTCTCCTGCACTGTTATTTATTAATTAATTATTATTATTATTATTATTATTATTATTATTATTAGCATTTGTATAGCACCAGCATTGTACCTGGCGCTTTACAGAACAGTAAGATAGACGCGGTCCCTGCCTATGGCTTACAATCTAATAGACATGGATATTTCTTGGCTCCCAGCTCCTGCTACCTTAGTCTGTTTCTAGCTTGTCCACCTTCTAGTCCTTGCACACCAGTCTTCACGCTGTCTCCAATCTGAATTGCAGTCCTTATCTGCCTTCAGTTTGCCTACCTTCTTTGAGACCCTATCTTCTTTAGATGGACCCTTCCACCCCCAGCTATGACCTTGCTTTGGATCCTGACACTGCCTTCTGGACCTCCCCCTCATCCCCATCTTGTTACACTGGGTGTCTTCAGATGGAAGTGGGACTCGCCATTCCGGAGTTGCTTCGGTGGTGCACCCCCATGTCTGCCCCTGTCCAGCACTGCCTGGATCTGTTTGAAATGGACACAGCAGTTGCTGTGGCTTACAATCCACCCGCACAGTGCATCACACCATAGTCAAGTCAAGTCAATATGTTTATTGTGCTGACCTTAGCCATGACAAACAGAACAACATGATAATCTTATACAATTTCCCTATCTTCATCCTTACAAATATGCTAAAATTAAACTTAACTATAACTGTGGCACACTCAAATAGCATAGTCATCAAATTTCATTTTCAGTCTGTTGCTATAAAATATCTTTATAACCATTTATTCTGAGGTCAGTTTATAATGCGTCTTTTAATACATTGAATTAACAGTTACTACGTTTGCCTGTAACCTGTCCTAATATCTGCAATGGAAACATATATTTGCAAAGAAGGCAACTTCATTCGTAATGTCATCTTTTTTATCTCCCAAAAGATATATCATTTTCTGCAGTGTTGACCACTGTGGGTCAAGCTTAACTCTTTTCAAAAGCCTTTCCCTAGGAAGAGCATAAATTGCACAAACCAACAAATAATGAAAAAGATCTTCCACACTCTCTCCCCCACAGATACATTTCCTCTCCTGATACTGGGTTCCTTTATATCTCCCCTCTATGACTGCAGTAAACATAGTCTGAAATCTAAGGGAGGTAAAAGCCGTTCCTATACAGAGAATTTTCTTGTGCCTCCAGATAACCGGCTTCAGTTAACCCTGGTATCCAATATTTATACTTCAGTGAAATACGAGAGGTAGAAGCTTGCATTCTTGAAAGTTGCCTATCTTTTTTAATTCTTTGTTTTACTATTTTACAGGCTTCCTTAAAAGAAAAAGATTTCAAAAACATGAAAGAAAGGCTCAAATGGTTTAATTTTTGGTTTGCCCCTTTCCACCACGTCTTATCCACACCCAGCTTACTCATTTTTTCTTCCAAACATTTTGTTACTAAAGAGCTAATGGGGGAGAAAGATGATTTTAATGAAAACAGATCAGGAGACTTGCAAATCTGGCTGACATTGAACTCATACCCATTTCCAATCTCATGATCACAGGGGAAGTAGCCGGTGGGGTCCTGAGACATTCCCTCATACATTTATTTTGCCATGATTCAAAATATTTTTCTGCAAGTGGATAATGGTCCCAAATTTGAGCTCCATAACAGACCTTGGCTACCAACTTGGTTTCATACACTTTCAAAGCAGGTTTCACTTGATGCCCCCCTTTTGATCTTTAAAATTTAAGAAACGCTGCTCTGGCTGCACTAGCCACCTGCTTTACTGCCAGGAGATGGGAAGACCAGGTGGCATTAATCACACCATAGAGTTGCTGACAGTTCATCTGATGCCCTGAGCTGCTACCCGCAACCCCCAGCCGAGAGCAGAGCTGCCAAGCAGATGGACTGTAGCCCCACTTTGGGCTGGTGCCCCGGGTTTGATCGGCTCAATCTGCTAGTGGTGCTCTGCGATGTTCTGGAGCAAAGCCGGTGGGGACAGCCTGCTTCTCCTCTGCTCTGCATGCACATCTGGTGGTCTGTCTTTAGACGGACGGGCGACCCGGGGGTGCGTTGGAGTAAATGCGGGTCTGTTCGCCATCTGAAAACACCTCATGTCTCCCAGAGTGATTCCTGGTATTGACCCCTGACCTTGACTCTACTATTGTACTGATCCTGACACTGCTCACCAGGGTCTCAATCCTGCTTCCATTCACCATGGCCCTGATCCTGAGGCTGCCCACGACTGGGCCCTGACAGTAACTGTAATGCCAAAATAAAATAATCAATGTACTCGAACACCAAAATGAAATAAATGGATATGCACCGTGAGCAAAGGCTTGTTTGGATATTCGTTTCTTTGAATATTCATTACAGCTATACTAATAGTAGCATTATGTGCACTCTCATGGAGCTCAGTGACATTCTGCCATATCCCAGGATTGAATATAAGATCCTCATAGGTCTTTTTTACACAGGCTGTGGCGTAGGGCCCCCGGTGTGCGCTGCAGCCCATGTGTGGTGGGTGGGGGGAGGATGTAGATGGGTGTATACACCCATTTACGCCCACCTTCCATCTACACAGATGGAGCAACTGCCATTTTTACTGGTCACTCTGTGCATGGGGGATTGGTGTAGGTGGGTGTACATGCGTGTGCATGGGATCGTGCACACTCAACCCCACCCCCCTCTGTGGGATTTACATGAGACTCACCCATGCATGAACAGCCAGATTTCTTGGTGTTCATGCACGGGTGCCGCCTGTGTAAAAGGGCCGTAGTGTGAATCACTGAGTGTTCAGAAAGAAACCCAGCTTCTTTTGTAATCATATCCCTCTCATGCACACAATGAATAAAAAAGAAACAAGAAAATCCACTGCATGTTTGCCTTCAAGAATTTGGAGCACAGAACCGTTACCATATGGGTGAGAGCTAACTAGTTAGTGTGGAAGCTGATTTCTGCACAAGTTGTAATTAAAAGGATGCCTGACTACTAACAATGTGCAGTCTTACTTGTCAGCTGAGCTCAGACCAGTTATTAACATAGAAATTGAAAGCTTTTTCCTTGAAAGCTTTCCTTCAGACCCCAATAATACACATCCTTTGCAAAAACAAAACAAAAAACCAAACAAAAAACCCAAAGCCAGCTGCAGTGGGATAAACTGATCCTCTTATAAGAGTCACAGTTCTGAATATTTCTGATTGAATTAAAATTGCAATAAACCACAGCAACCTATTTTGACAGAAGTGGACTCTCACCAATGATTGCAGTGCTATGCATTTACTGCCGAAAAAGCTTTGCAACCAAAACCATGGCTGAAATCAATGGGATTACTCCAGAATAAGTGCTTTCAGGATTGCGGCCTATGTTTTATAAAATCTGGAAACTTGCTAACAAGGGGGAACTTATTTCCGCTGATTTTCACCATAATAAAATTACATTGAATTCACTTACAAATATGATGTCAGAATTCAATAGGAATTTCATTGTCATTGAGCAGTAATTAATGTCCATTTATTGCACTGCTGCCCTCATTCACTTTAGTGACTAATTACCCTGCATAACATATTTTTTCAGCATAATCTGTAGGGTTTGAATATTTAAAAGTCTTATAAAATATATTGCAGTTGACTCTTAAATCACATGATTTTACAAGGCCTCGTGGCTATATATATATATATTGCATCTGCATTAGACTTTTGCACATACAGTATTTCCAGTTGTTTACATGTTAGAATCTCTTGCATTTAAATAGCTCATTATGTAAATATTTTCAAAATACATTGCTATTAGTTTTTACTGTACACTCTATTCAATCACTGAGCTGAGATTTTAATGTCTAAACATTGTCTGCAACGTTGTTCATACGGTAACGAATTATGAGTGATTAGAAGCTGTATGCAATATTGTAAACACTCAGTGTAGGGTAGCAACAACTTTGATGAGAAAAATATCTGTGCATCTTTCTATTAGAAACTGAATGCAGTTTATGGACTCTGTGGGAAAGGGAACTGTGCCAGTCCTCTGACGATAAGTGACCTGAAGATACACAACCTTTATGCAAGAATGCTCCTGTCCACTGGAGATTGTGCGAAGGTGAGTTCTTGAACTGATGTATGGGAACAAGTTTTACTCTAAGGGTGTTTTCAAATGAGACAATAGCCTGCTGCTGCAGTTTGGATTCAGTCCATACAGTCCCCATTCACCCCCATCCCCATTCATGTGCCCTGGCTAATAAAGAGTCAGATCCCTCTGTGGATCTCATGAACTTGTGGGCAGCCCCCACTGGTAGTGCCAGTGAGATCAAGAGCAGAAAGAGGGGCAGGAAGCAGTTGCTCCTTAGATGCTCTAGGATTTCTGCCTGTGACTATGGTGCTGGCAGACCTGGATGCACAGGAGCACTGCCCACAACCTAATCGATGGGATGCATACACATGGGTGCACATTAGCCCGCATTCACCCACCCTTCATAAGTCTTCACAGACGCAAGCCCATAAAATCCACAGGTAGGTTTCCTCATCAGTGTCTTTTTCTTTATTTACAAAGAAATGCACAATGCTACTCATTCCTCCCGACTCATGAGGCCACCAGCCCTCTTCTCCAGCAGGCCTTAGTCAGCTAGGCACTCCCAAGGTATGAGGTCTGGCCTTGGACCTTCCCTAGCTATGCCAGATCCAGCTTGCCTCCTGAAGCTTCCTATGTCACTCTTCCTGGTAGACCCTGTTGATGAAGGGCTAGACATCCCTAAGTCTTGCTACACGCTGGGACAAACTTCTTCACTAATCTCCTTCCTCCTTCTTAGCAGTTTACGTTTGAGCTCTGTACTCAGGCTTTTTTAGTCACTTCCTTCTAGTTAGCTATTTTGACGTAGCTTGCTTGGGAATGACGTCCCTTCCCCAAAAGACCTGACACCACAACTTGTGGCTCAAAGGGTGGCAGAAGCCCTAGGAACAATGCCATCCAAAGACAGGCCCAATTTCTGCAAGAAGGACCACAGCTGGAGCGCAAAGGGCAGAATGACAGAGCTCCAGGCTATGAACAGGGTCTTGGCCTGGGTTTCAAATATGGAGCCCCATGTGGGGTGCCCCGGCAGGGTGGGAAACTTGGCAGCATATTGCAGAGCTGCATGCAGTGTATGCTGAGCAGAGGCTCAGAGGCCTCAATGTACAAACTACACGGGCGAGATGTGAAACGCTCCTGTGCATAATCTAACTTGGAGCACACAAGGACCCAGTACAGCTGTGACAGAGACCACTGTTTAGCACCCCATCTCAGAAGAGATGACCCACAGAATGTTCAGCAGTTTCTCGCACTGGACCCATAGCTGGTACACGTGGGGGAGAAATGTCAGCTTCCTGTTCAGCACCAAGCCAAGAAACTTGGCTTCAACAACAGGAAGGCACACACATCCCAACCGCAAATCAGGATCAGGGTGGAGGCTCCGCAAACGGCAAAAGTGCATGCAGACCATCCAAAAACTGAAAGCTATTGTCAGTGGCCCATCAAGAGAGATGCGTCAGGGCCCTTTGAAATTGCTGCTCAATGAACTGCATAGTGGGTGACTGGTAGCAGCCAGATCTGTACGTCGTCCACATACAGGCAGTTGTGAATAGCCGGAGGCAGGGAACGGACAATTCCATCAATGCACACAGAAAACAAAGGGTGTTTTCAGACAAGCACCTCCCCACTTACCCATCCATTACCCACTGATTACCATGGGTAATGCCTGGGTAATGCATATGGAGGTGCTTGTTTGAAAACTCCAAAGGTGACACTTGGGACACTGCCCTGTGGAACTGATTCCTCCTACTTAGAAGGGTGGGAATAGGTAGAAGCGAGGTGGACCCAAAACATCTGATGCTGTAAAATATTCTAAATAAAAATGGGCAGGTTACCCCACAATCCAAACCCATGCACGTTTTGCAGAATACCATACTTCTAGGAGGTGTCATGGGTTTTCTTCAGGTCAAAGAACATGAATGGAGAGCAGGTGCTTCTGATGGACAAACACCTTCCAGGTCAAGGTTTCCAGGCACCCCAGATAGGGATTCTACAAGGGATTCTTTGCTTCCCTTATAGCATCTGCTCAGTCACATCCAGCGGAGCTCTTCTGGGTGGTGAGAGGGTTGGTCGGTCCTTGCTCTTTCCGCCTGGATATGGATTAATCTACTGCCTGCTGTGACATATTTTTGACATATTTTGCAGATAAAATTGCTCGTATTGAGCATTACTTTGATGTTGTCACTTTGGAGGCAGTGGCAGAGACAGAGGCAGGGATCGCTCTGTCTGGTCAGTTTTCATGGGAGGACTTTCAATTGGTGACGCCTGCCAAGGAGGAGGATGTCCTGGGGTCTATGCAGGCCACAACGTGTGAATTAGATCCTTGCCGATCCTGGCTGATAAGAGCGGCCAGGGAGACCTTGGGGCTGGGGCTGGCTGGGGTGGTCTCCTTTGGGAGGGGAGAGTACCGGAGTGTTTGAATGAGGCTGTGGTTCGCCCTCTCCTCAAGAAATCATCTCTTGATATTGACGTCCCGGCAAGCTACTGGCCAGTCTCTAACCTTCCCCTTTTAGGGAACATTATTGAGCAGGTAGTGGTCCATCAGCTTCAGGTCCATCTGGACTGCATCGGTTTCCTAGATCCCACTCAGTCCGGCTTTCATCTGGGGTACAGTACAGAGACAGCAATGGTGGCCTTGGTTGACGACCTCCTCGTGGAACTAGATAATGGTCGTATGACACTTCTAGTTCTGTTAAATCTGTCAGTGGCCTTCGACACTGTTAACCACGAGTTGTTGGTGACATGTCTGTGAGATTTGGGCACGGTGGACGGGACTGTTTTGCAATGGCTCTGTTACTATTTGATGGATAGGTTCCAGTGGGTGATACTTGGGAATTGTACATCTTCCCCAGGGGGCCTCCTGTGTGGAGTACAGCAGGAGTCCATCTTCTCCCCGCTCCTGTTTAATGTGTATATGAAGCCACTGTGGGAGGTTGTTCACAGCTGGGTGGGGCGTGGTCTGATGTCATCAATATACATCAAAAGCTGTATTTGTCTTTTTCATCTGACCCAGGCCTGGTGGTCTCCTTGCTGTCCTGGTGTTTGGTGGATATGGGGGACTGGATGAGGCGGAACTGGTTGAGGCTCAATCCCGACAAGACAGAGGTGATGTTGGTTGGGGCCAGTGACCTGACGGAGGGGGTCGCCCCCATTATTGGGGGCATTTGCCCTCCATTAGCTCCATCTGCGCGGAGTCTGGGGGATGCTCCTGAATCCACATCTACACATGGATCTTCAGGTGTCGGCGGTGACCAGGGGTGCTTTTTGTCAATTACATCTGGTGAAAAGACTCCACCCTTATGTCTCAGACTCCAATCTCACCACCATCATCCATGCATTTGTTACCTTGAAGTTGGACTACTGTAATGCGCTTTACGTGGGGCTGCCCTTGGTGACAGTCCGTAAACTGTAGCTGGTGCAGAATGCTGCATAACACCTGTGCTCTGGATGCTGCTCTGGCTGCCGATTGTGTTCCAGGACTGGTTCAAGCTGCTGGTTTTGACCTTTAAAGCCCTACATGGCCTGGGCCCTGCTTATCTGAAAGACCGCCTCACCCTCCGGGTCCCGGGGTGGCCCCTGAGGTCATCTGGGGATGCCCTCCTAGAGGCCCCATGATATTGGCGGGTCCAGACAGATAGGAGGGAATTCTCAGCAGCTGTGCCATTGCATTGGAATGCTCTTCTGAATGAACTTCATCTCAGCCCGGATCTCCTGGCCTTCTGACATAATTGTAAGACGTGGCTTTTCCACCAGGCTTTAAGGGGGTGGGGGGAGTTTAGGGTGGATTTTATACACAGACTTCTATTGTTGTTACTATTTCTGTTTTTGTGATTTTATTGATGTTTTATGAAATTGTATTTTTGTATTGTTTTATTTTGTAAGCCACCCCGGGATACCAGTGGCGAAAAGGGGTGGGGTATTAAGTTCAACTAAATAAATAAAAAATAAATAAAGATAGTCCAACATGGAGTGCTGCCAATGGAAGATACGCTGCAGGTCCCCCATGGACACACACACATGCATGCAATTCCGCATGGTACAATATGCCCTCAACAGATTTCTGCGCTGTTTGTGTGTTCCCACATGCATGCCCGGCTACACGCAGGATCTGCAGGGCTTGGGATCAGCCCCAATGGCATTTGGCAAGCAGACCATTCATCTTCGAGAACCAAATTAAGCGAGTGTTGACCATGCACTCATCACCTTGCAGATGCAACACATCAACGCTATTGGCTGAAAAATCAGGTTCTGAGGTTCAGATCCAGGTTTGGGGATAGGAACCATAATTACCTTAAACCACAACTCAGGGAATTCTTCACTCTGCTAAACCCTATTGTAAAGTCGTAACAAAAGACCAAGAGCAGGAGGATGCAACTGCCTTGGCATCTCGTAATATATGCCGTCTGGCTTGATGGTTGAGTTGCCAACTCAGTACAATGGGACATGGAGTTCAAACTTGGGGAAAGGCCAGTTGTAAACGTTCAGCTGCAAGGTCCCAAATCGCAAAGGGGTTGCCTCCACCTGACTTTGATGGCAAGAAGGGCTGCTGAGTAACTGGCCAAACTAGAGCACTGGGGAAAGATGTCTCAATGGCATTGACAATATCGGGCAGGTAAGCCACCTTGTGGCCCTGGTGATGCAAGAGTGGGGGACATAAGATCCCGAAGCTTTCCAAATCTTACCTGAAACCATCTTCATGCTAGTCCTTCTTGCTCTGGCAATAGACGTGATGAGCTGCAGCCCATGCCCACTTGAGGGCCAGAAGGTTGGATTGCATTGGATACTGGCAGAAGATTTCCGAGGCGGTGTTCCAGCAAGGCTTTGGAAAATGAGAATAAGATACCAAGCCCTGAAGAACAGTGTAAGGCCCTTGGCTTTGTACCCCTGGCCTCCAAATTGCCAGAGTGCTGGACTGGGTCTCCTGCCCAGCCTCTCCTCTCCATTGTCTCCTCCCAGTCCTTGTCTTGACCCTGCCTCTCCTTCTCTCCATCTTTCCTGTTGCCCTACCTCCCAGCTTCCTGGTTGGCTGCCAGCAGTATAAAAGCATATTGGTAGTAGAGGGTTCGGAATGTGATGTCATCAGTACGCCGATGATACACAACTTTACCTTTCAATTTCTGGAGACCCAGGCCCGCAGGCTCGGTGCTTACCCGGTGCTTGTTGACTGTGGGGGACTGGATGAGGGCAAGTCATCTGAGGTTGAATCTCGACAAGACGGAGATGCTGTTGGTGGGTGGGGTTGAGGGTGGTGGTGGCTCCCGTCATTGGCGGGGTCTTCCCCTGTGGCTGCTCAGGTCCATAGTCTGGGGGTGCTCCTTGAGCCACAGCTCCACCTGTACTGTCAGGTGGAGGCTGTGGTGAGGGGAGCATTTCACCAATTACATCTGGTGCAATGGCTGCGGCTGTATGTCTCAGACTCAGACTTGGCCACCATCTTCCATGATTTCATTACCTCTCAATTGGACTACTGTAATGCACTCTATGTGGGGCTACCCCTGAAGATGGTCTGGAGGCTGCAGCTGGTGCAGAATGTAATAAATAAATAGTAACAGGAAGGTGAGTGGAATAACTCCTCTTCTCACATACTCTCTCCTTGCCTCACTCCTGATGTCTTGTTCTGCCCACCTGACTCTGATGTCTTGTTCCTTGCTCTGACCCCTGGCACCAAGTTCCCTTGCTCCCTGGTTCCTAGTTTCTTGCTCTCTAGTCCCCTTGCTCCCTGGTTCCTAGTTCCTTGCTCTCTGGCTCCCTTGCTCCGTGGCATACTTGCTTCTTGGTTCCCTTGCCCCCAGTTCTTGGACTCCTCATGTGGAATTCCCCCTTTCCCCAGGACCTCAATGATGAGAATTACTCTCCATGAGATTAGATAATGGTTTAGAGGTCTCTTTTCCCCTGCTCCTAGCCCCCTCTGCCAGTTGCTAGATGTGTCCCCTCTTCCTTTTAGTCATTTCCTCCTGCTCTCTCCAGGTCCTGACTCTTCCCCCATGACAGATGCCCTTCTTGGCTGCCTGAAGGGTACAAGCATTGAACTCCACCATGCAAAAATTAATGTCCCCCTGAGCAACTACATCATCTGCCACCACAGCCAAGCTCTGAAATTTAACCCAATCTGCCTTCTTTAGGTGCCAACAGGACAACTGACCTGGAAGTCAGCCGCTCCCTGTGGCATCGTGCAGGAGAACGGGAAATTGATCACTCCCTCTAGGGGAATCATTGATCCTTGAAACAAAGTGTGGGGCCAGAACCGGGGAAGCAGTGGAAAGGTCGATGGTCATGAAGGCACGAATGGGCGAGTGGAAACAGGTAGGTTCGCTAGTATTCAGCACCAAAAGGCCATTGTCCAAGATAAGACATTCAACGAGACACCCCTGAGTGTTCATATCTGGTGGGCCACAGAGCCCATGATGGCCATGGAAGTTCACAAGAACCAGGAATGGCAGTTGCAGCTGAGGAACCAAATTCTTCAGGTCCGCAGCATTCCATGGGGGCAAGTAGATAGAGCAGAGGGTAAGAGCACTGTGAGGCAACAGGCAGACTGCCACAGCCTGAAGAGGAGTTGTCAGAGGAAAGGGGGCAAATTTAGGGCCTTCCCTGATGAGAACAGCCACCCCACCTGAGGCTTGGCTGGAGCTAGAGGTGTCCTGGCACACCACAGAGAAGTTCCTGATGGAGCAGGCCTCTGCAGCAGAGAGGAGAGTTTCCTGGAAACACAGCCTGCAGGTGTTAACCATCTATGAGAGACTTAGACTTGACATCCTGAAGCTGGTGGCAGGAACACGGGGCTCGGGCACAGTGAGTACGTGCAGGATCAGTGCAGGAGAGGGTTGGTGTGGGATCAGGGTCCAAAATCTCTGTGTGGGCCAGTGCAGGTTCAAATCTGGAGGGTCTCAAACAGAGATCAACATATGGACCAGGAGATAGAGCAGGCTTGGAAATGGACAGACAGGGCAGACAGACAAACAGTCTGAATGGAACGAGGGACAGACTGGACAGATGAGGCAGGCTGATGGATGGGCAGACTAGACAGGCAAAGCAGGCTGATGGATGGCATTGGTTGGGCTGGAGAGGTGAAGCAGGCTGACAAGGCAAACAGACAGTAAGGTTCCAAGGAGGGATCTTAGAAGGGCCAGCCTCCTGCTGGCCCAAAAGACACACCAGAAATGGAGAGAGAAGAGCCGGTCCAGACTCCATGGAGACACCAGGATACAGCACAGGAGGCAAGAAAGGGGAACCAGGAAGTGACTGATGATCTTCCTAGCTTCCTGTGACTGCTGATTGGCCTTAAATACAGGCCAACAGCCAACCAGAAAGCTGGGTGTGTGAAGTAATGTTGAGGATATGTGTGGCCTGGCTGGCATGGTGGAAGGCCATTATTGCTAGCCCTGGGCCCTGGCCAGAGCACCTCAGTAATGTAGAGGTGCCAGCTGTTTATGCTCAGGGCCCCAAGGATGCTGATTCAAGACAAGGGTGCTGATTCAAGACAAGGAGTGCATTCCCACATACAGAAAAATGCTGGTATTTCTAAATGCAGGCAATTTAAAAATGGACTTGCATTTATTCACAACAGCATTTAATTTGCACATTCAAGCAATTTTAAAGAATGCACCTTTCACATTCCCACAAGCCCCTCAGGTGCGGGGTGGGTGGAGAGGAGGAGGAGCGGCTATCACAGCACCTCGCTTCCCAGGCTCTCGGTCCCGGAGAGGGGAGAGGAGCAAAACCAAGAGCTGGGAAGCGAGGTTCTGTGTAACTGACATGTAACTGACTAAGCTAGTCAATATCATGTCAGTTACACCGCACCTTGCTTGCCTGGCTCTTGGCTCAGCTCCTCTCCCTTCTCCAGATCGAGAACTGGGGAAGGGAGGCGCTGTGTAACTGACATGATATTGACTAGCATAGTCAGTTACATGTCAGTTCACAGCGCCTAGCTTGCCAGGATCTTGGCTCAGCTCCTCTCCCCTCTCTGGGACCCAAGAGTTGGGGAAGCAGGGCGCTGTGTAACTGACATGTAACTGACTAGCCTATTCAATATCATGTCAGTTACATAGCGCCTCACTTGCCCGACTCTGGACTCCCAGAGAGGGAAGCGGAGCAGAGCCGGGAAGTGAGACGCTGTGTGACTGGCATGCCGGACACCGACATTCTGACAGGAGGATTTATGTGGGTCATTGTAAGCCTCCCCAAGCTGTTTTAGGAGGGGCGGGGTGGAAATTTGATAAATAAATAAATAAAAATAAATATTTCAAACCCGCACTTGTAATGATAGGTTTTAGCTGCTTGTCAATGCGTTTAAAAAACAACCGCAAGGACGGTTAAATAAGCGCATACAGTCTTTCACACTTGAAGGAAATATGCGGGGAAAAGAAAAAAGCTCTGGTTTGCTGTATGTGTGAATGTTCTCAAGGATTCAAGACAAGGGAAATGGGAGTGGAGACCACAACAGTTCCATTGAATAAAGGTGGCCAGTTATGAGGCAGAGATGGAAGCCCAGAAGTCTGACAGCCACAAGCCGGGAGTGGAAAGGTGCACAAGTACACTGGACAAAGATGGCCAATCAAGGAGGCTTAGAGGGGGTCTTGGAGGCAGGGCCAGACCATCACAAAGCAGGAGGGTCCAACCGACTCATCTCCATATGCCAAACTGAAGGGTGGGGAGCGGGCCCTTGCAAGGAATGATGTCAGCAGCCTTCTTCCCTGGACTGCTGGGGTTAGAGCGTGGCAGGAGAAATTTGAGGTTGGGACAACAAAAGTCCCATGGTATCAAAGGCCCCCGATGGCAGCTCAGATGGGTGAAAGAGAGAGCCTTCACTTGGGAAAAAAACTTGTCCAGGGGAACAGATATCACCATTTGCACTGCCATGTTCTTGGAAAGATCAGTGTAGCACTGCCATGAAGGAATGTGCAGCCAGGGAAGTGATCAGCCTGTGAACCTCAGGATATGACAAATTCTGCTCAACCATAACCCGCTGGACCTTCTTCTTGGCTTTCCACGTGGGACAAGTGTAAAAATATGCCAGCTGGGCACCCACACTGTTGACACAACATGGAGTGGCCTAAAAACCTGTGCCCTCATGACCTACCACTACACAGAGGGCACAGGTAAGGGGACCTTGGCAAGAAGGCACTTAAAACAGTGGCAAGGATTTGGGATGTATGGCCCGATGGAGCAACACAAGTATCCGGCAGTGATGGAGGCTAGCAGCAATGATGCACAGAATACCAGGACAAGGTGGTTGGTTGGAACAAGAATTCCATCCTTGCAAACAGAGATTGTCGGGACAGCAATAACATCCTGGGATGCCAGTTCCTCAGCAATAGCCACCTTGGGGATATCATGGCGATTTGCATCCACAATGATTCCCCTGCAGAAATTCAGGGAGCCATGGGGCTGCACAGACACAGGGACATCCCCAATGTCATTGTGGTGAAGCAGAGCTTTTCCCTGCTTATCAGAGCTAGTCTCAATCAGCAGACCCCCCAATCAGAGCCTTTTAAAAGTTTTCAGAAGGCCAGCAACACCCTCCAGAGCTTTTTGAACAAAGACCAGGGGGCATACGTCCCAAAATCTTATCTGTAGTTTAATGAATAATCAAGAAAAGAGGAAGGAACCTCCTGCTGCTCGAGTTCAGAGTCAAGAGGTGAACCTTCAGTCCAGGACCATTTACCAGTCCTGATCAAAAGAGGTTTGTGAGACTCCATAAAGAAAATTAGAGGATTAGATGTCCATGCTCCCTACCCACCTCCGAGCCCAACGAGGGGATGATACACTAATGCCAGGGATACACAGGCACTATACTCAGGCACAGCTAGCTGAATGCAAGTCCAGTACTGCACCCAGTCAACCCTCACTGAAAAGTCAACTAGTTGATTGATCCCGTGGGCCACACCGGGACCGCCTGTGTAGATGAATAAGGGACCAAAGTAGAGTGTTTCAACTTCCCGTCTCTGCTTTATGGGTCTCCACGCACAGCAAACGTGTGACTGGATGTTCTGCACCCAGTGTGGCTAACCACAAAAGCAGAAACCTTTCCTGGGTGGCCCTCTCACCACGAGCAGGACTCCATATCGAGGGGGTTAAGAGTCAGGAGACCCTGATTTTATTCTTGGCTCCCCACACTCTTCCTGCATGTCTATGGGCCATGCGGTTAATTTCTGCCTCCTTCAGTTTCTTCATTTGTACACTAGAGCAGACCACACTTATGTGCTTTTCAGTGTTCCTGAGAGGTGAAATTCAGTAATGTTAGTAAAACACTTTGAGATTCCTGTCTGGAAGGTACTATGCACTGTAATTTCAGTGCGGTCTACGTGTGCTGTTAAAATAAGTGGAAAATTTTGCCTAAACACTCCGGTCCTTCATTTTAAGTTTAAAAATCTCATTCTCTCCCTTACATTCATTTCATTTAAGATAAAGCCCAAACTTTTTTCACTCTCTTTTTTTTTGCATCAGTAAATTTCATATATGACATGCAAAAAAAATATTTAAATTGCAGGGAGGGTATTTCTGTATATGTGTGCACACGTGCACACCTCTGCAACTTGTAAATAGAAAATGAAGTTACAATCCTCAAAATTATAATGGCAGGCACACAAAGACACAGTTGCTGGCACAGAATTCAATTAACAGATAGCAATCACCCTTGGGTGACTGTGTGAGGTAGAAATATACAGGCATGCTAATAAGTAATATCTTAAAGCCAAGGCGTTTATCAGCCAGCAGCCAGACACAGGCAGGAGAGCGGGCAGACAGCACTGCTCTGGGATATTTAATAAAACCAGCTCTCTTCATTTAAGGATTTGTGTTTAATCATTTGGTAACATTTTAGAAACATCTAGGCTGGCAAACTTCTCAAATGGAACTGCTTAGGTCAGAAAACGTAAAGAGTTATTTACCATCGTGAAAATAGTCAAAGGAACAGAATGGATTCTGGGGTGATTAAAAATAATAATAATAATAAAAAATTTCTTTGTTGCCATCTTTTTGACCTTTTGAGCTTCTGTGGTATGCCTGCTACATGAATCACAGCCTTATCGGGGGAAACATGCAGAAGGCGTTCATTAATACTGGGTAAGCAAGTGACTGAACTGCTGTTTTAAATGATATTTTAACTCTTTTTTGGCTTGGTTTAAAGCCTGAAGTTAAAATATTTTCTGCCAGGCTCCTTGAACTTGAAATTGCATTGAATTCTGGATGTTCAAACGCTTGAGGCAAGCTAAGGGTTTGATCCAAACGCGCATAGATTAGCCCTTTTTGCCAGAAACAGTCGTAAAGCAGGCAGCAGTGTGGCAAAGGTACCAGCTTGTTCGTGCATAGTGAACATATTGTTTGTTTTAAATACACTGGGGAAATGTGGGGGGCTCTGTACAAGGTTGTGGGTTCCTATAAAGTGAGACAGTAAACGTCTATAACAACAGTAAACAGCTACGGAATCTACTGGTTTTAGACTTGTTTTTACACAGCCCTGAAGGGTGGGGGTGGGGGGGTCCATGGGTACACTGGTACTTGTGCGGTGGGTGGGCGGGGCATGCATACAGGCGCACACACATCCTCACTCATCAACACGCATGGAGCATGTTAGGCGGGAGTGTGCATGCACCCCCACTCACCATGTGCGCCCACGCTGCGTCCTTCACATGGGGCTCTCCCACTCATGAACACCCAGGGCGCTTTTTCACAAGCAATGGGATGCAGCACATTGAAGAACATGCTTCCTGAAAAGCCCTTGGCATGGGGTGCGTTTAGATGCACCAGAAGAAGCTGACTGCCATAGGAATCGTGACTTGCACGGTCTTTTTGAAGGTGCATTTAGGAAACCTTGAGTTTCCCAAATGCGTCTTCAAAAAGAGCCGCAATTCCTATGGTGACTTACTTCCAGTGCATCTAAACACACCCCTCGGGACTTTTCAGGAAGTATGTTCTTCAACATGCTGCATCCCACTGCTCGTGTAATAGCGGCCCCAGATTTCTGGGTGTTCATGAGTGGGTGCATCTCATGCAAAAAAGGCTTTAGTGGAAGACTACCATTTTAAGGTTATCTCTGCCACTTTTACCATCGGGTCTACTGCGTGACTCCCAGTCTGCTTCTTTTGAATGGGACATGTAGCCCATGGGACATGTAGCTCTGAAATGGGACATGTACCTCTGAAACTACTTCTAACTTCCCAACTCGGAGAAGTGTTAGACAGCTAACCAAGGTCATCTCTGACACTTTTAACATGGGGTCTACTCTACTGCCTGACTCCCAGTCTCTGTTTCTTTTGGAAGGGACGTGTACATGGGCAGTGTACCCTAACAGCCTGTGCACACGCAATTACATCAAAAACAAGGACTTGTGCATGCCTGGTAGGGGGGAGGGGACAGGGTGGTCCCATATACTGCTTTTTCATTTCAGAATGAAAGGCACGTTCCAGATAATGAGTGGTTTCCAAGGGCTCTCTGATAATTCTCTGTAATTAAAGCATTTGTGAGACAACCATGGTTTGAATTATAACATAGGGGAGCCAGCTATACTCACAGCAGCCTGGTCACATGGTATAGGAAAGACCACATGTCCGTGAGTGCCATTAAACAGCAAGTGTCCAGAGGGAATCGGGGTGGAGACTGACAAGGAAGCAGATGGCCCTGCAGATGCAAATCCTGCTTTTGGTATTGGCTGAGCTCTGAATGACCACACATGCCCTCTGTGTGGTTCTTAGTTTTTAATGACTTTAGCTAGGTAGCACTTTAGGCAGAGATTACTTTGTTTAGCTGTCTAACACTTCTCAGAGTTGGGAAATTAGAAGTAGTTTCAGAGCCGGTGGGTTCATAGCTAGAATGATCTTGTCAAAAGTGCAAGATAATGATCATTTAGCACAGGAACATCCTCAACAGTTCTGCAGTTAAAGATTAGTACAGTTTTTCAGATTGCCAAAAGTAGGATTAGGGAGTTATCAGGAACTGGGATCTTGAACCAGCATCTCTTGTTCTCTGGTGCTTCAGGGTGGTGGCTAGCTCTCCAACACCATTGCTGTGTCTTTTGGCCCAGACTTTGCCTTAACAGTCCCTCTGCTGTGCTGGCTATCAGCACAGAGTGGAAAACACTTGTTGGGGCCAATCCCATGTCCCACTCACAATACCCACGTGTGCATGTGTGAGCAGCACTGTCACACATGAACGTCCATGCATTGTGCCTGCGGAACCATGGGGTTCAAAATTGCAGCCATCTTCTGGAACATGCCTGACAACATTCTGAAGTGAAAAAGCAGTGGATGAGACCACCCTAGCCCTCCCCCCTACCAGGCACACACAAGTCTCTGTTTCTGAGGCAACTGCATGTGCACAGGCTGTTAGGGTAATAGGTCATACCCACTCAGCATTACAAAGCAAACAGAAAGTTAGGAATTATTCGGAAGGGGATAGAGAATAAAACTGAGGAGGTCATTAATGGCTCTATACAAATCAATGGTGCGACCATACCTGGAATATTGTGTGCAGTTCTGGACGCCCCATCTCAAAAAAGACAAAGCTGAACTAGAAAAGGTACAGAGAAGGGCAACAAAAATGATCAGGGGCATGGAAGGGCTCCCGTATGAGGAGAGGCTCATAGGTTGGGGCTCTTCAGCTTGGAGAAGAGATGACTGAGAGGAGATATGACAGAGGTCTATAAAATCATGAGTGGTGTGGAACTAATAAACAAGGAGCAGTTATTTACCCTCTCAGCTAGTACTAGAACTAGGGGAC
>QEPC01001413.1:2859433-2872388 GCA_003113815.1 Sphenodon punctatus
GAGAGGAAGAAGGTGAGCCAGGATTCAAAGTCCGGGAGGAAAGAGGAGAGGGAACCCGGGGGGCGGTAGATGACAGCAACACAAAGGTGTAGGGGGGAGTATAATCGCACAGAGTGGGCCTCAAAGGAAGGGAAGGAGAGGGAGGGGGAAGGGTTTTGAATGGCAGGGCTTGGCAAGAAGGACATTCACACCACCCCCCTGGCCCTCAGGGTGGGGTCGGTGGGAGAACAAAAGGCCCCCGGAGCATAGAGTGGCTGGGGTAACAGAGTTGGAGGGTGAGATCCAGGTTTCTGTAAGAGCAAGGAGTTGAAAGGGGCGAGAGAGGAAGAGATCATGGATGAAGGCGGCTTTAGCCACGGAAGTATATATATATATATATATATATATATATATATATACTATATTAAATATAAAATTTAATTTCATATACTTATATGTTATATAATTATACTTATATAATATATAATATTAAGATAACTCAGTCATTTGGTTGTCTGACTGAATATGCAAATTATATTTACAAATACAAAACTGTATATACAGTTCAGCCCTAAACCTTGCAGATAACAAGTAACTTGAGCTCGAGGTGAATTTAAGGAGCTAGTGTTTGTGCATGTGTGCGTATGAGATAGAAAGGTGTGGTCCCAGTGTGGGAAGAAGAAGATTTAGTAGCAGTAAGTGCACCAAAGGATCACTGCATGCCTATGGTCCTGCTGCTGGGGTCTGATCATGCCACCACACAAGCCACCACAGTCCTGCTCCTGGGCGAGGCAGGGCTGCAGTGGTGGACTGGATGATGGCACTGGTGGGTTCCAGTGGCAGCACCATGTGTAGGCACAATTTAATGTATGTTTGTGCGCAGTGACCCTTTTGGTCTGCATGTCACATGTGTGTGGACCTAGTATCGGGGCCGCAGAGATCTGAGGTAGAAGAGAGAAAATGTGAGGAAGCCAGAGAGAAGGTGGTGGTGATAGCTGAGGCGAGAGAGGATCAATGCATGAAGAACAATTGAGAAGGATGAATAGTATTCAGGGCAAGTTTCTTGTACCAGGTAGTCATCAGAGCATGACTAGAAAAGGCTTTTGGGAAGCCACTTTCTCTACCCTTCTTTCTGGAAGTATCTAGGAGTCCTGAGAATTTCAGAGTCAGCATTTCAGATAGGGGAAAAACGGATGGGATGAAAAGTGTGCTTATGTAAAGGGTGTTTTTAAACAAGCAAGACTTGCGGGGGGTGGGGGTGGTCCATAGCTGCTGAGTGGCACTGCCACGGAACATCCACTCAGGTGGCATGGGTAGGGAGAGCTTCTAATGGGCAGCTCCCAACATGACTACTGTGGCAGCTGCCACACACTCCCCCTAGACACGGACCATGAGGGAGGGGAAAGTGCGCCCGGCTCAGGCTGGCCTTTGAAATGTTCATGTTCCCAGAGTGAGTGCTGGGGAACTTGGGCTCTCCAGCGATTCCAGCTGGTTCTTGTGAACTGCAAAGGCCATGTCCCCTGCACACAGTACCTATGAGTGGCAGACTGGTCTGCTGGTGTGGCTGGCTGCCCCAGTTCATAAGGGCAGGAGCTGTGTGGCCACTCATTACCACTGACCTGTTTAACTTGCCCTGCATGGAGCACTCTGGATTTCTTGGAGGTGCTCCTCAATGGATGTCCATGAGTGGGTGCTGCATGTCTCACGGGAGCACTCATTCCTCTACTTCACCTTCAGATGGGCAGTCGGATGAGTGGCTCCTGGATGGCCATGCAGGGTAGCATCTCATTCAAAAACATTCAAAGTGTTTCCACAGAAGGAGAGATTAAAGGACAGTGTATTTCCAATACTGTCGCTCTTTGCCTTTGTCTACAGAGAGAGTGAAAAGTTCACTGGCAACATCTTGTAGCATTTTTATTAAATGAAAAAGGTTAGTAAAATTTCCCTAAACAAAGTTGCTGTGGACTATTTAAATAAACTCCTCTTGGTGAGTTTGGGGTGAGCAGGGATTCCCCTTTGAGTCTGGGGCACATGGGTCAGTTTCCTCAATTTTGGACTCTGGACTCACAGGGGCCAAAATTAAGTTGGGAACACCCAGTGACTCTAATGTAGGGAGCCATGCCCCCACCACCTCCACCGCCTACATCCCCCTACGTGTAGTCCCCAATCAGCCTAACCACACCCGGAGTCCCATTTTAAGGTACCTGTACATAGAAATCTCTGCCTCAAACAGCTTACAAACAGAAGAGAGGATTCAGAGTAGAGCTGAAACAGGGACTCACAAAAACAGATATACCTGTCAAAATTGCAATGCCTGACTCATCCTGGACAGATTGGGCATTAAATGTTACCCTAGTATTTTGCTAATGACTTATCTGAACTACCGAAGCAGTGAGCCATAGTGGGCCAGTGTTGTAAGCCGCCCCGAGCTGCTCTGTGAGCAGGAGGGTGCGGGACAGAAGAGAGTTGATAAATAAAATGTGACGTCTGTTTTCACTTACAATGGTATTCAGCAATCTGCCTCAGAGCGTAGCTACCATGGAACAAGGGGGCTCAGTTGAGCCCAGGCCCCGTACCTGAGGGGGCCCTTTGCAAGTGGCCAGAGCACTGCTAGGAAATTCTCCTTCTGGGCAGGGGAGGGAGCAGAGGCAGCACTCTACCTTGGCCGACTTTGAAAATTCCCCAGTGGTACTTTGGATACTTGCCAAGGACTCCACCAAGAAAGAGTTGTTAAGAGTGTGTGGGAGGTGATGTGGTGCCCCCAGTTCCACCCACCTTTGTGGCAAGATTGCTGCTGCTCCGGAGGGCCTGCTGGGAGATTTCAAGGGGAAGCCCTGCCTCCCCGCTCTGGAGGTCCTTCCTCCACCTGCTTCTGGGTGACTCTTTGCCCATAGTGGAGCCCATGATTGGGACATGTGCCTGGGCCCACCATACCCTTGCTATGCCACTGATCTGCCATATGTCACACTGTGAGCCAATGACAGTATTAGAGATATTCCTCTGAGGTCCTGACTCAGTCTCACTTGCTGCAACCACTAGGGATGCTCCCAAGATCACTCGTTCCCTGTCCCCCCCCCTTCCCCCACTTTTCCAGACTGCTTCCTGAAGGGAGAGATGTTGTTGGGGGGGGGGGGGGGGGGAGGGTAGAAAAGTGAGGTTTGAACAGAACATAGTGCTTTATGGACATGCTTGCATATTGTTGTACACACCACCCCTTCTGAGGTGTGAACAAATTCAGCAGGGGGAGGGGGGAAGAGAACAGGGGAGGTGGAGGGAGTGTGTGCTCTTTGGGGGGGGGCAGGAGGGGGGAGGGGAGACCAGGCGTTTCTTCTTAAAGCTATCCAAGTTGCACACCTATACTTTTTTTCTAAATCAGTTCCTCCCAGAGGTTTATTTTTTAAAACAACAACAAAACAAAGAAACCAACCAACCAACCCCCCTCTTGCTCTTTCAAATCTTTGCAGTGTGTTAGATTTATTCCCTTTGCCTCCTTCCTTGGTGACAAGTGTTTCTCTCTCTACTTTTGGCAGCCATACCTAGGTCTCTGAAGAAAGCTACCCTCTCCTTGGAGAATTGAAAGTGTCCAGCACTCAAGGATACCAATCAGTTAATTATCCTCCCCTTCCTTTAGATCAAATATTTTCTCCCCAGTAGTTCCTTTCCAAAAAAGACAGCTAAACAAACAAGCAAACAAACACTCTGATGTATTGTGCAGTACTTTGTGTTTCCTGTTGGGACCTATTTCAGAAGCACGCAGAATGACTCTAGCACATTCGCTTCATATTCATTTATTAAAACAAATGAACAGGGAGAGAGGGAAAACCTCTAAGATTCTGTTTCTATTCAGCGCTGGAGATCCAAGTCACCCCCCACCTCTTCTTCATACAGCATAACACCTCTACTTCCTTGCTTCAAAACACAAATTTGCATTCTATTAGATCCTCCAAGCAGCAAATTCCCTCTGCCAACTATCTGTGGGAGTACAGTCCTTCCTTGGGAACATCTTGTAGCTTCCCAGTTCCTGTGTTTGTGATATCGCAGTCATTTTTGCTCTGTAAAGCCATGAATGGACTCATTGTGAAGGGGCTTAGATACTTAAGATTCTAAGAAGAATATGTTACTGAAAAGTATGTGTCGCGAGGAAAATTAAATGGGCAATAAAAAAACTTCTTTCCAAGTTCCTATTGTATTATCCGTCTGATCTGAAAGAAGCACTGATGTAGCTGAATCTTACTTCTCAAGGCCTGAAAGGATTGTGCCAAGGTTTTCTCTCTCTTTTTTTTTTATTTCCCTTCCAGGAGTTGAGGCTGAAATCTAAATCCAAATTAATGAAGCTGCTTCAAAGTTGAAGGGAGAGAGAGTGTAAACCACAGCTGTGAATCTCAGACCACTGGAGACTGCTGCTTCAAACCCAGCTACTGTAGAATCTCTGGAATTATTTGATTTGGGAACAGGATAAAAAGTTACAGTATCTGATTTGTAGATTAGCCCTGAAGGAGGAGGAGAAAAACAATAAAGAAATTGCTAATTTCAGATATCATTTCATCTCCCCATTTTCTTCTGGAGTCTTTTCAAGCTGTAATAAAATTAACTGGAAGCTGAGTCCAGCTTGAGAAAGGCTCAGGGGAACTTGCACATTGACTGGCAAATTAATCTGCAAACAGTCCACAGTTCAGCACTTCTTATTTTATTTTGTCAATATTCAGTGAAGAGTTAAGGTTCAGCACATAATTTTTTTCCTCGTTTATTCATTCTCCTTTTTCAAGCAAGAAATACACCTTGTGCTTTATTGCTCCTTCTCGGAAATGAGTACACCTAGACTAATTGCTTTTTGATTATTGAAAATTTCAGGTACAAAAGTTCAATGTGTATTTACGAGTTAAAGCTGATAACACACACTGATAAAGATTTTGAAGGATTGGAGTAGGTTCAAGGAATTGCAGTGTGGCCTGCTCACCATTAAAAATATTATGAAACTTTTTCCTGCTCCCAAAATCATGAGGTGAGCTTAAAATCATGAGATTAATACTAAATTTTGGATTCTGCCAGACACCCAGTAAATATAGCCTGAGTCTGGGATCAGGTCTATGTCAGGGGTCAGGGGTATCCAAGTGAGGTGATCCTGGTGAGTCAGGAGTGGGGTAGTCTGCTGTGTCAGAGCAGAATCAAGATCAGGAAAACATGGCAAGTCAAGAGCTAGCAGAAGGAGTCAAATTAGAGAGTTGGGACCAAGATGGGAGGGAACCAAGAACCAAGGCATGATCAGGAGGTGAGGAGTCGGACTCAGGCAAGATCCACATCAGGACTAAGAAACAAGGGCTAAGACAAGATCAAGAGTATGGAATCAGGAGTGCACACAAGTTCTGGGTGACTAGCCAAGAGGCGTTGCACAACTTTCTTCTTCCTGCTAGAGCCTTATGACCAAGACAATGAGAAGTCAAAGAGGAGGTGCCTATGGGGCATATTCAGGTCACCTAGGAAAGTCTAGGCTTCTCCAAATCAGGGTAGGCACCAGGATCTGAGTAGTCAAATCTTCAAGACACCTGCCATAATCCCCATGGCCTCAGGGCTGAGGTTTATTCTGTTGTTGTATCCTCATAGATTCTTTTTATTTGTCTTTGAATTTCTGATATTTAAGGCTTCTCATTTGACATTTCCCAGCTTTTCTCTGTAACAACATGGGAGCATTAAGGCTGAAACGAATATCTGATATCTGGTATGTGAGTATTTTTCACATTTTTGGGTAGCACTCTGAATATTTCTGTGTGTTGGGTTTGCTGGGGAGTGGGCAGCCTTGGGGTGAGGAGGCCTTGCATGAGCAGGGCCCAAGTGTTGAGGCCAATGGGTAGGTCAGGCTATTGGCTCAGATGATACCAGAGTCTGGAGCCAATGTTGGGGTCAGTACAGTAGCCAAGGGGTCGGTCAGATTAGCAAGCATAGTGCTGGGTGGGTAAAGAAGTTCAGAGTAGGGCTGAAACTCACCCTCAGTATTCTTGCAAATCTCAGCAGAAACTGGCTTCTTGCCAAGATTTCAGAGAACAAGGACAGGTTGATAAATAGCTGATTCTTGATCCATTCTCGTACAAAACTTGCATGACCAAAAAACCGGCTCTGTGCATGTGCAAGTGGTCATCACAGCCATTCTGCACATGTGCAGCCCCTGGCAGACATTTGTGCATGCACAGAGCATTTTTTAGGGTTTTAGGAATCTTGCAAGATTCTCAAGAACCCTCAGAAGCCCACTGTGCACGTGCAAAATGGCTGCTGGTGGGCCGCACATGCGCAGAATAACCATGATGGTCACTGAGAATTTTGAGAATCTAGTGAAATTTTAGAAAAACTCCTGGCAACTTGTGTGGCCCATGTGGCTGCACCCTGAGTCAGTCCTTGGGAAGGGAGTCTAGGCAGTAGGGCAGGAGCAGGGCTGGAGGGAGGTTGGCTTAGAGTAGGAAAGCTGGGGGGAAAGGTAAGTGAAATCTTGCTGGGGGTTGAGAGAATCTCGCATGTTCTTGTGAGAAAGCATGGGATTCTTGTTGCAACCCTAGTCTGCAGTCAATACTGGAGTTGGTAACCAAAGGGTAAGTCAGATGAGCAGGCATAGTGCTGCTGGGTGGTAAAGCAAGCTGAAGTCTGGAGCTAATGCAGGGGTCAAATACAGCTGAAACTCAATTTTGACTTTTTCTTGGTTATTGTCGAGAATCGTGCTTCTCATCTAATTTTAAACGAGAAACTATAACCGAGAAAATTGCCCTCTCTCGACAATTCTCGGTTGAGAATCTTTTCTTGAATTACCAGTTGCTGTTTACCAGATTGTCATTTACCGTTGTATTGCCTGTTACCAAGTGACCTTTACCAGATTGAGGGTTACCATTTACTGGGTTCTTGTTTACCGGGTTGCCTGTGAGCCAAATCCAGTAACCAATAAACACAGTAACCAATAAACCAATAACCAATAAACATGGTAATAAACCAATACAAGATTAACCAGTAAACAATAACCAATAAAAACCAATAACCAATATCCCAAACCCCTCCAATAACTAATCAACCTATAACCAATACACTTGGTAATAAACCAATAATCAATAAACACTATAACCAATAAGCCAATAACCAATAAACATGGTAAATGGCAAATCACAGAAACCGGTAAACATGGCACATGGTAAGTCGCAATTTTGATACAACCGATAAATAGCAAAAACCCACGGTAACCAGTAAACACGGTAAACAATAAACAGTAAATTGTAGTAACCGATAAATCGAGTTTCATCCGAGATCTTGATTGGGATTAGAAAAAGCTGCGAAAACTCGACAGCAATTCTCGATTCCCACAAAATTATTGCGAGAATCAATTCAATTCTCATTTCAGCACTAATTAGTCAGAGGGTGCAGCCACATAAGACTCTGTAGGAAGACTACTACTCCTTGAGCAGCCTTAACTCTGGGCAGCCAGGCCACACGATGTAGTGCATCATGTAGTTGGTGGCTGCCAGATATTTCTATGGGAGTCTCGTGGGTGGGGAGAGTAACTGGTTGCTATGCTATGTGTCCTCGGGAAAAGTCTGAGGACACATCGTGCAGCAACCTTACTCCAAATGGGGTAAAGCTGCCTAAGGTGGGACAACTCATGTGACTGGGCCACAACTGCCCCACCACTTGGTGAACTCTGCTGCGGAACTTTGAACAGCGGGCACTGTTGCCCATCGCACATGGCCATATCACAGACGGGAGCAGAATCTTGCTCGGGGCATGGGTTAGAGGAGGGCCAAGGTCAGATGCCCGGGTGTGGTTCTGTAGCAGGAGCTCTGACAGCAGTTGGTTTGTCCCATACGGAAGGGGAGGGATGGGGGGAAAGGTAAGCTGAGCATGAGCTGGGGAGAGCATACGTTGTTGCAACCATTGAGCTGCAACCCAGTCAGGGTGGTATAGCCAGCTGGGAATGTGGGTAGCCAATGAGAAGGCAGATAGCTTCAGAGTTTCCTGGTAGCTCAGCTGACCTGACTCAGACCAAGGTAATAAAGCGCATCTGGTAGAGCTGCAGAGTCAGCACTAGTGGGGCCTGCTAACAGTACGAATATTTGCACCAAAAGGAACATTCACATTTTTGTTTAAACCCCTTTCTTTTCCAGTCGCTTTTGCTCCTTTACTCAATGAGATATGACTGGAAAAAAATGGAAGAACTGGAAAAAACAACTAAAAACCCAGAGCAAATACCTGAGTGAAGTAGACACAAATAGTGTTTTGTACCAGCTTCATCAGACCCAAAATGAAGCAGCAAATGCATCAACCACAGTAGTTGCAACAAATATTAGTTTCAGTGCTACTCAACATACCGCTTAATTTGAAATGAAAGCAAAGATTCACTGGTAAAATCTTGACTTCAGCTGTTGAGGCTTTAAGGAAAACAACAAATATGGGATTTGTGATAAAATCATGAGAGCAGGTGGTGCTGAGAGGGGAGGAAACTTAACTAAATATTACAAAATGCTTGTATAAACTGAAGAGATTGGCAGACCCTGAACCTTGAGAAGAGCCAAAGGGCACATTGCACCCTGTTGCTCTGTAGGGCAGTTGTTCCTAGCCTGTGGATCAGGAGGAGGCATCAAGTGAGTCTGCACCATCTGCAGATGGGGGTGTGGTCCCAACTGATATTTGATATCTTTTGCATCTCTTTGTTGATGTCTGGGGTCAATGTCATGGGATTATGTCATGGGATTATGAGGTCGCACAAACAAAAAACTGCGGGAACCACTGCTGCAAGAAAAGCTGCAAGGAGTCTTGTTTCCATTACATCCAGCAGTAGAGTGCAAATACACCGGATTTATGGAGGTATGCAGGTGAGAGAAAGGGAAATGGCAATATTTTGAGCAGATTAAATCTTGGTCAAATTTAAGCAGACTTTCATATAAAAGAGAAAATATAGCTTGAGAATATCACCTGCCAAATACTCAAAAACACTCAATCCAAATATCAACGGTCTGCTGCAAACACTGGAAGTGTGGGAGCTTATTTAAAACTAAATGTTGGAGGACATCTTCCTAAAGGAAAGGGTGGGGTTACCACCTCTTCATCCACCCTCCCCTTTTTACAGAGTCTTAAAACACAGCACATCTCTTCTTCTCCATTCCTTGTTTCTAAAGTATATTTGCTACTTCACAAAGGAGATAACTGTGTGCATTTTTAAACCAATAAATATTCTGCAATTTGTATAGCCAGGCCTTCCTATCAATCCACCCCCAGCTAAATATTTACAGAAGTTTAAAGTAAATTAGGAACAAATTACAGCTGTCTCTTAAAAATTATGAGAGTTCTCTGATCCTAGCATGGATTCCAGCTTGGCAAGCAGTCCTATGGCTGATACAGTCAAAATCGGGAAAGAAGTCACGTTCTATAATGGCTCCCAGAACCCCCATCAGTAAACTCTAAGCTGGTACTAAATCTCTTCTGTACTGCATCCTCTTCTTACATTAGCTCCCAAATGTATAGTTGGCACCAAAATCACACCAGCTAGTGCAACTGACTTTCATCAGCAGGTTTGTGGCTGTGGGTTTTTTTTTTTTCTTTCTTTTTTTTTTAAAGTTACCATCTGGATGTGATTTTGGAGTGTGTGATGCAAGCCTGTAAAATGAAGACATGCAACCTTCAGCTTCTTTTCTTTCTCTGCCTCGCACATATATAATTTCAGGAAGTGTGCTGTTCAGAACGTACTGTGAAGTGAAGCAATAGTGAGCTATTATTACTCTTAACCTAAAAGGAAGCAACAGCAGATTCGCATTTTGTAATAGTTCGGAATGAAGAAATAGTGCACGATGATTGTTATTATTTGTTTTAAGATCCTAGTAGCCCCTGTCAAGAGCAGGACCCCAGTGTGCTACGCCAGAGGTTCCCTAACAATAGGTCCTGACCCAAGTGAGGCTGCACCATCTTCAGATGGGGTCGCAGTCCTGATTGATATTTGATAGCCTTTTCATGTTGACTTTACAGTGTGAGGGTCACAGGGTTATGTTGAGTCTCAAAAAAAATGGTCACATGTGAAAATTTTGGAGAACCGCTACACTAAGATCTGTACAAATACGTGTCAAGAGACTAGGCAGACATTGACAATCTAAATCCAGCAGACAAGACAAAGCGTGAAAGGGAAGCAAATGCACAAGAGGTAAGCTGGTTTGTCCAAGGTTACAAAGCAGATCTCTTTAGTAGTGCACTATATTTATCAGGTACCTAGGTCAAGCCATAGCCAGAGTCAGACTCAGGTTTTGAGCTGGGAGGTTAGGTCCAATGACAGCCACGGGCAAGCCAAAGTCACTGTCAGGAACAAGTCCTGGGTCAAGCCAGGGAGTTCAAAGCCAAAGAACCAAGGCAAATTGGAATGCAGGAGTCAGGAGTCAAGAAACCAGAGCTGAATCAGGAGCTAGGAAGTCCAAGTCAACTGGAAGTCAAGGCAGGACTCAGGAAACAATGGTCCAAGGCAGGAGACTGCAAACAGGGCTAAGTCAACAAACGCTCACAATATTATCTCTCCATGAGTGCTTGTCCTTGAGGGAGGGGCTAACTGGGAGACAATGGGTGTGCATACCTCCCAATATTGTCTCTTGACATTGATGCCCTTGCCAGCTCTCGGCCTGTCTCTGACCTTCCCTTTTTAAGGAAGGTTATTGAACGGGTGGTGGCCCAGCAGCTCCAGGGGCATCTGGATCGCATCAGTTTCCTTGACCCACCACAGTCTGACTTTCATCTGGGTTGTGGCACTGAGACTGCGCTTGTGGCTTTGGCCAATGATATACACCGGGAGTTGGACCGGGGTCGGTCCACCCTTTTGATTTGTTAGACCTCTTAGCGGCTTTTGACACGGTTGATCATGAGATGTTGGTGACTCACCTGCAGGGCCATGCTGGGGTCAGCAGGACTGTTCTCGAATGGTTCTTCTCATTCGTGGCCAGGAGAACACAGTGTGTGTTGCCGCTGGGATGTTCATCCTCCTCCCTGGACCTCACGTGTGGAGTCCCGCAGGGATCCAATCTGTCCCCTCTCTTGTTTAACGTGCACATGCAGCCCTTGGGCAAGATCGTGAGAGGGTTTGGAGTTCAGTGTCATCAAGATGCTGATAACACTCAACTATACCTCTCGTTTTCATCTGACCCAGACCCAGCAGTCTTAATGTTTGCCCGGTGTCTGGCTGCGGTGGGGGATTGGATGAGGGCGAGCCATCTGAAGCTGAATCCTGACAAGATGGAGGTGATGTTAGTAGGGAAGGGCGAGGGAGTGGTAGCCCCCATCATTGATGGGGTGTATTCCTTCCTTGTCCCTCAAGTTCAGAGCCTGGGAATCCTCCTTGATTCGCAGCTCCACCTGGATGCCCAGGTGGCAGCTGTGGCGAGAAGTGTGCTTGGTAAATTACATCTGGTCTGATGTCTTTGGCTGTATATCTCAGGCTTCGATCTTGCCACTATCATCTATGCGTTCATCATTTCATGTCTGGACTACTGCAATGCACTCTACGTGGGGCTACCCTTGGTAACGACCTAGAGAGTGCAGCTGGTACAGAATTCAGTGGTCTGTCTTTGGGTGGAAGCAGGTCGACGAGAGCATATAACACTGGTGCTTCTTTCTCTGCACTGGCTGCATATAGTCTTCTGGGTCTGATTCAAGGTGTTGGTTATTACCTTTAAATCCCTACATGGCTTGGGCCCCACTTACCTGTGGGACCGCCTCACTCCTCATGTTCTGGATTGCTCCCTGTGGTCAGCTGGGGATGCCTGCTTGGAGGTCCTCTGGGTTTCCCAGGGGGCCATGTTTGAGAGGGCGTTCTCAGTGGCCATACCGTGGTTATGGAACTCCCTCCCGGTTGAGGTTCGTTGCTCTCCAGATCTTCCCTCCTTCTGTTGACAGTGTAAAACCTGGTTATTTCGCCAGGCTTTTGGTGATGGGGGTGGGAATGGGTGGGGTTTTAGCTGTATGGGTGGGGTCTTTTAGCGGGTCCATGATTGAATTCTTATTGATATTTTATTGTGTATGTTGTTTTATATTTTAATATTGTATATAATTTTATTGTTCATCACCCCGAACTGCCTGTAGGCAGGAGGGGGTAGTATCAAAATGTTGGCATAAATAAATAAACATTTCAAGTTGCCAGAGGGCCAATCCCTGTGTCCTTGGTCAATAAGCCCCACCCCCTCTTGCACTTACACACACCCCTCCCAACATTCCCAGTGCATAAAAGGACAGAAGGGACCCAGGGAGGCAGCAAAAAGGAGAAGCAAACAGGGAGTTTTGCATGGGACTGGTGGAAGAGAGAAAAAGGAAGGAGGAAGAGAAAGAGTGAGAAGACGGTGAGCTGATGAAGAGAGGGGGAGTGAGAGAGGGGGAGTTGGTGTTTGTCTGTGTGTGTGACTGCTGACCAGGTGCTTTGGCAGTTGGTGCTAAGTGGAGGCTTATGCCAATATAGCTGAGGCACAGTTACTCCCTGCAGAAACCTAATTGGGGTGTGAGTTAACTAGGGCTGTTCTGAATGTCCCAAAAAATATTCACAAGTATTTCTGAGGTTCCAAGGACTGGTCCCAAGTGTTCAGGTCATCCTTGGAACCTTGGAGAATATTTGGGATTCGGAGGGGCTGAGTGCAGGAAGGGGGGTCAGAAGGCAGCGCAGCTAGCAGTGCGGACCAGGGAAAAGGTGTGTGTGTCAGGGAATAGGGCACTAGGGATGTGCACCAGGGCCCCATGTTGTTTTTCGTTATCGTTATCATTGTTAACAAAATGTGTCATTTTATCGGTATCGTTATAATGACAATGTCATTTTTGTTATTGTCATTATCGATACCGGTACTGGTTTCAAATGAAGATTTTGTTTTTGGTATAGTTATTGGTATCGATATCGATGCCAAATACGTACTGTATGTGATCTAATTATACAAAACCTAACCTAAACCTAACTTATATTTATACAATATGCCTATCCCATAATCCTAATATATAT
>QEPC01001417.1:46683-62512 GCA_003113815.1 Sphenodon punctatus
GAGCCCGGACTCCTGGGTTCTCTGGGAGGGGAGGGGGGGCTAGTGGGTTAAAGCGGGGAGGGGCTGGGAGACAGGACTCCTGGGTTCTCTGGGTGGGAAGTGGGGGGGCCGTGGCTGGTGGTTTAGAGCAGGGGGGCTGAGAACCAGGACTCCTGGGTTCTAGTCCCTCTTTCAGCCTGTGCTTTTGAGAAAGATGCTACCCGGCATGCTCTGTCCCTCAATTTCCTCTTCTGTAAAATGCAGGTAATAGTGACCTTCCTTGGAGGTTAATTAGCTGCCGGTGGTGAGCTCCAGCTATGAAAGCAGCCTCACAAAATGCTAATTAATTAATGATTGGTGTACTTGGCCTGTTATCAGAACTCTTTATCTACAAAGCCCCTTTCAAACCCCCGCCCCCATCCCATAAATCTAATGATCAGCAACGCCTGACCTCAGTTTACCTGCGGGAGGTCCCCGACACGCTCCAGGGAGCAGGGGCATCTCAGCGTCACCAAATTAGAATATCGGCCCATGATTTCTGCTCCCGGCCACTAGGAAACCGCCCTCTATTTAGTGTTCAGGCTGCTCAGAAAATGGCTCTGTTTCTTTTTACCGAACACTGGGCAGGAGACGGCGCTAGGTGGCACAGCCAGGAGTTCCGCACTCTGCAGCCAGGACATCAGGCTGCTGGACCGGGCCGGCCATGTTGCACGCAGAACGCCAGAGCATCTATGCCCGGGGCCCATTGCCACGGCAGAAACCCTTCTTTAGAGCAGTTACGTAGAGGTGAAAGAGGGCATCCTCATAATCGCGCATACTCCTCGAAATCATGGCACCCAACCCAACCCGGAAATAGTGGCACTGTAGTGACTGACTGACTGCCCATTGAGTTACCCGGTTACCGAGAGCTCCCGAGTTCATTGCTGGGTTGCCACATTCATTGCCATTTTACCGACTCTGTTACCGCGTTACCAAGTCCGACTTTGCTCACCGTTAGCTGGTTGTGTCCATTGTCACTTTGTGCAAGAACCTCTTTTCTATACCTGGACCTGCAGGGGGATGGGGGGCTTTTTTGGACGTACATCAAGGGGCAGCATGGGTCGGCCACATTGGGGGGCAACTTGGCTATTGGCCTGATGTGCAGAGGGGTGGGATTCTGGCAATCCTATGGGATGTGTTAACCAAGTTCTTCAGGCAGAAGGTATGAGGTGCCTGTTGGTGACTGAGACCACTTTCTCATGTGTGTTAATACCAACTTGTTGGCGTCACAGGGAAGTCCAGGAATCACAGCTTCTGTCTCATGAGAATGGTGGAAATACAGATCTTTGCCTGCAACATGCACGTCTGGCAGCGCGGGGAAAAGGTCCTCTGCCAGATGCACATGTTTGCAGGCAAAGATTCACATGATCTGGTGCGACGGCTTAAGCCATATGTCTCAGACACGGACCTCGCCACCATCACACATGCGTTTGTTACCTCAGGATTGGATTACTGTAATGTGCTCTCCGTGGGGCGACCCCTGGTGACAGTCTGGAGACTGCAGCTGGTGCAGAACGCGGCGGCCCATCTTCTTAGGGGGGTGAGTCATCGCGAGCACATTACACCGGTGCTCCGCTCTCTCCACTGGCTGCCAGTAGTCTACCGGGCCCAATTCAAGGGGTTGCTTTTGACATTAAAGCCCTAAGACGGAGGTGATGGTGGTGGGGAGAGCGAGGGAGGTGTCGGCCCCCCTGGTTGGGGGGGTTCGCCCTCCTGTAGCTCAGCAGGTTCAGAGTCTGGGGGTGATTCTGGACGCAGATCTCCGCCTGGAGCAGCACGTGGAGGCAGTGGCGAAGGCCATCTTCCGCCAGTTGTATCTGGTGCGGAGGCTGCGTCCGTTCGTCTCCGGCCCGGACCTGGCCTCCCTCGTCCATGCCTTCGTCACCTCGAGGCTGGACTACTGCAACACGCTCTACGTGGGGCTGCTCTTGTTCCTGGTTCGGAGGCTGCAGCTAGTGCAGAATGCGGCGGCCCGTCTCCTCTTGGGGACGGGCCGGTGGGAGCATATAACACCTGTGCTCCGGACTCTGCACTGGTTGCCAATAGCAAGTCGAGCCAGGTTCAAGGTATTGGTGCTAATATATAAGGCCCTTTACGGTCTGGGCCCCTCATACCTCAGGGACCGCCTCGCCCTCCGCCCCCAGAGCGGCTCCTTCAGTCCGCCGGGGGTGCCTTCTCGGAGGTCCCCCGTGTTAAGCGGGGGGCCACAATGGAGAGGGCATTCTTGGTGGCCGGGCCGTGTGTTTGGAATTCCCTCCCGGAGGAAGCTCGCCTGGCTCCAAGCCTTTTAACATTCCGGCGGGCTTGTAAAACCTGGCTGTTCGCCCAGGCCTTGGGGTGGGTGGGTTAGGAGATGTTTTATCTTCCCCCACCCTTATTTATTGTTTGTTTTTATCCCAGTGTATTGTAGTGTTTTTACGGATGGTTTATATTCTGTTTTAAAATTGTTTTTATGATGAAGTTGTTAGCCGCCCCGAGCTGTTCGCAGGAAGGGCGGGATACAAATCGAACCAAATAAATAAATAAATAAATGGCCTGGGCCCCGCCTACCTGCAGGACCGCCTGTAGCAGGCGCCACCTGCCAGGGATCCATTTTGGGGTGGCGGGAATCAACGCCAACGCTCCCCAAAATGTCAAGGTCTTTTTATTTCCTCTCTCTGACCCTCTTTGGGGTCTTACAACTGCCCCTCACTCAGGGTATCACCATTCTGGGGACCCAGCCCCTCTCAATACCGGGGGACCCAGCCGCTCTCAATACCCGGGACCCAGTTCCTCTCAATACCGGGGGACCCAGCTCCTCTCAATACTGGGGGACACAGCCCCTCTCTCAATACCGGGGACCCAGCCCCCCTCTCAATACCGGGGACCCAGCCCCTCTCAATACCGGGGGACCCAGCCCCTCTCAATACCCGGGACCCAGCCCCTCTCAATACCCGGGACCCAGCTCCTCTCAATACCGGGGGACACAGCCCCTCTCTCAATACCGGGGGACACAGCCCATCTCTCAATACCGGGGACCCAGCCCCCCTCTCAATACCGGGGGACCCAGCTCCTCTCAATACCCGGGACTCAGCTCCTCTCAATACCGGGGGACCCCGCCCCTCTCAATACTGGGGGACACAGCCCCTCTCTCAATACCAGGGGACCCAGCCCCTCTCTCAATACCGGGGACCCAGCCCCCCTCTCAATACCAGGGGACACAGCCCCTCTCAATACCAGGGGACACAGCCCCTCTCAATACCGGGGACCCAGCCCCTCTCAATACCAGGGGACCCAGCCCCCCTCTCAATACCAGGGGACACAGCCCCTCTCAATACCCGGGACCCAGCCCCTCTCAATACCGGGGGACCCAGCTCCTCTCAATACCGGGGACCCAGCCCCCCTCTCAATACCCGGGACCCAGCCCCTCTCAATACCGGGGACCCAGCCCCTCTCACTCCTTTGGGGTTCTCGCCCCTATCAGGGTCTCACTCAGTCCCTTAACAGACTCTGGGGTCTCAGCCCAAATTAACCCTCTGGGGATGCAGCCCCTCACTCTGGGGCACAACTCCCTTGTCAATTACAGGCAGCGGATTTTAAACCCCCGCTGCCTGAGGAGCCACCGCCTGGCCCATCTCTTAGAGATAGCCGGGCCCCTGCTGTCTCCTTGGAACAGGGGTGCCCAGCACTTCCCTGTTACACCGCCTCCCCCTCCGGGTCCTGGATCGACCGCTGCGGTCGGCCGGGAAGTGTCCTCCTTGAGGTCCCCTGGGTTTCCCGGGTGTCGACGACGAGGAGAGTGTTCCTATCGGCTGCGCCGCGGCTGTGGAACTCCCACGCGCCGGAGGTCCGCCTGGTCATAGACCATGTAAGACCTGGCTGTTCCACCGGGCCTTTGGGGAGGGAGACGGGGGATGGTCTTTGTCTTTTTGCCAGGTTTGAAGGCTTTTATGTTGTTTTATATTGAATTTTATATTTCTTATTATTTTTTATTGTTGTAAAAATAAAAAAAATAAAAAAATAAAATAAAGCTTTATTGTGTATAACCCAAAGGTTCTTTACAATCCTGTTTACACATATCTCTACATAATCCAATTAACTTAATCAATTTAATTATCTACAAGTAGATAAATGTAAAATTAAAATAAAAGAAAATGAAGATGAAGGAGAATATGAATATAACTACAAATATAATTATAAATATAAATATAAACATCTTCATACATTTATATTACGTAACAGTTTCCCATTTATAAATGTCCATCCTTAATCAACTTGCAATGTATATGGATTTATTGTTGTAAGGCTTGTGGAAGCAGGAGGGCGGGGGGGCGACATACAAATGTAATAAACTAAACGGAAGGAACTAAACTATTTGGGAAGGGAACGAGCGAGCAGTTCCTTCAGGCTGACCATGCTGCACCCCCAGTTCCAGGGGTCCCCCCCCTCCCACACTCCGAGCTCGGACTGAGTCTGATTCTCTGCTTCCCTTGGGTTATAGGGGCCGGATCATTTTGCCCCTGTGACAGATTCCATGGGAGGGGGCACTCCCCCCCACCCCCGTTCCAAGGGACCGAACAAGACTATTTTCCTGGGCAATTGGTGCTTCGGTCTCAAGCCACCGAGACGAGGCAGCAGCGTGCATGGGTGTGACCCGCACGCGGGCGTTGGCCCCCGGCCGCGGGTGCATTGCCTGGTCACTGACCCCCGCGCAGCAGTCAGTTTGGGACAGAACCCATCGAGTCTGCTGGAATGAGGCCTGACGGCAAGGCCACGGGCTTGGTCCCATCTCAAGCAGCAGTCAGTGTCTACACGCCCCTCGCCAGTGGCTCACCCAGCTGGAACGGCTTCCCGCTAATCCCGGGAACCACAGGACAGGCTGCAGGGGTGGCAGGTTTGGCAAGCGGCTTGTGCTGTAAGCACAGGTTTGAAGGGCTCCCCTCTGCGGTCGCCTTCCGCTGGCACCAGCCTTATTGGGGTTGAGGAGAAGAAGCTAAACTGCGGGGTTTGTAGAGCTCCGTGTTCACGGAGCCCTACAGGGTTTAGAAGGCAAGAGCTGTGAGGAGAGGCTGGCAGAATGGGGCCGGGAGAAGACGCGGCCGTGGGGATCAGGGTGGTGGCAGGACAGTGGCTTCCAGTGAGGGGAGCTGAGACATTCCAAGCTGCTCTAGATGGAGCCAGATGAGACCAAGCGATGCTGGTTCTGTGACTTCACAAAGCGTGGAGAGTCACCTGAATATCAGGGGAGGAGCCCCCAAGCTCTGCAACCTCCCCCAGAAGCCCAAACACCTTCAGGGGGAGGAGCCCCCCAAACCCAAGGTCCCCAACCCCCCCAAACCCAAACACCTTCAGGGGGAGGAGCCCCCCAAACCCAAGCTCCAAAACCTCCCCCAGAAGCCCAAACACCTTCAGGGGGGAGGGACCCCCCAAACCCAAGCTCAGAAACCTCCCCCAGAAGCCCAAACACGTTCAGGGGGAGGAGCCCCCCAAACCCAAGCTCCACCCCCCCAAAACCCAAACACTTTCAGGGGGAGGAGCCCCCCAAACCCAAGCTCCCCAACCCCCCCAAACCCAAACCCTTTCAGGGGGAGGAGCTCCCAACCCAAGCTCCACCCCCCAAACCCCAAATTCTGGAGCAATTACCCAGCCAAGAGACACCCCCGAAGTTGACTCCGGCCCTGCTCCTTGCATCCTCTGCTGCTTCCTCTTTCTCTAATCAGCTCATTTAAGAAAAGCAATTAGAGAGGCAAACAGGCTCGTCGGGGAAAATGGATGTGGCAGAGTTTCCCAGCAAAACGGCCCTTACTTCATAATTGAAAAAAGGTATGACAGATGTGCCTCATAAAAGGGGAGCGTTCGCGCGTTAAGTTCAGCCGATAAAAGCGGTGAGATAAGTCCTTCCCCGTGTCAGGGATGTTTATGGGGCTGCTCGGGCGGGCCCTAACGCAGAGCTCGCTGGGAGAGGGTGGCTGGCGTGGCAAGGGGACGGCTTGGCTGACTCTGGCGGCTCACACGGTCGTGACAACAGTCTCCACGCCCAAGCCTGGCTGGCTGAGAGGCTGCAGGAGACTAGAGGAGCAGCCTGGCTGTGAGCTGCATCAGCCCAGGGAGCTGTGGGTGCTCGGATTGACGTCCTGGGACGCCGCCCCAGAAACCCCCCACATTTTGGGGCACTGGGCACCCGATGGGGGCAGGGTACCCTATCCGGTCCCTGCTGGGGTTGCCTAAAGCTCTTCTGGGGGCCATGTTCCCGGGGCAGTGGAGTCCCCTGCCTGGCAATGCCCTTCCCACCCAGCTGGAGGCGGCTCCGGAGCTCCGAGGATGGTTCATCTCTGCAGAATCCCCAAAGCTAGAACAATTCATGTTGCGGCAGCTGGAATCCCAGAACGGCAGGGCTGGCAGGAACCCCTCCAGAGGGAGGGTCATCTAGGCCAGCGGGATCCACAGCATCTCTGCGGTTCCGGAGAGACCTCTGTCTAACCTCTGTCTAAAGGCGTGTGTGCGGGCATGTGCACACGTGTGTGTGTGTGTGTGTGTGTGTGCATGTGCACGCACACATGTGAGCTCAAGCTAAGGTCTGAGAGCAGCCAGGGGAGGCGGAGGTCAGAGCTTGGTGAAGCACGGGCTCCGGAGTAGCTGAGTTTCCCTGATGTGGGTAGATGCCCTGGTCTTCCAGGCACACTTGCCCCTTCCAAACAGGGCCAGTGCTGGCAGAGGGGCCTGCAATCATGACTCCTGAGTCCCAACTCGATTGCCACTTCTCTGGGGAGACGAGCTGTCTGTTGAAGAGATTTTTGTAGTTAATTTCACAGCATAGGCATAAGAAAAACTCCCCAAGTCCCAGGAGGGTCACTATCCTCCTGCACAAGAGCTGTAGACGGTGAGAGCACCTCTCTGTGTGAACTAGAATCAATAATCTGAAGGCGAGGAGGGGTGCTGTTATTTTGGGGCGGAGGGGGCTGTGCAGAACAGCTGGTGGAGAACGAGCAATGTGCTCATGAGAGCATCACTTCCAGACCCTTGTCTGTTGTTTTGCAAAACGCCGTTCACAAAGTGAATGATCTGGACGTTGGGTGATGTTTGCCCGCTACAGCCCACGTGTGTGTGTGTGTGTGTGTGTGTGTGCACCTGCCCATTTAGTAGGTGTTTCCCCCCGGCCACGCCGCCCCACTCACGGTGGGGTCCGGCAGCATGTAGAGCTTGCCATGCAGCCAAACGCAGGTTAATGTGCACGTCTGCGTGGTTGTGTACAGTCTCCATGCGTACAGATCCGGGGGAAAAGCGTAGCGCATCCGAGGCGTGACCATTCCTGCCCCTCTCCCTGGCGCTACCCACAAGCGCATGGGATACACACAAGGGGCGCGGATTACCAGGCTGGGCGCGCTAAACCGGTCAGTAGGGGGCTGAGTCGTGGGGGCGGCGTGGACCGAACCCTGGACTATTGGACGTTGCCCCGGGCTGCCTGGTGGCAGGAGGGGCGGAGTATTACATTGAAAAATAAAACTACAGTGAAACAACCCCTGCAGCGGGGCTAGTGTCTTGTTTGTTTTCAGCCTGTGCAGCAAACAGGCTCCAAGCAGCTTCTCAAAGCAACATGCTACGGTTTGCGATTCAAAGAGTTCCCACCATTTCTGTAAACCCTGTGACTAAAATCAGACGAGAAAGGGAACCTTTTTAGGGGAAACGTTATCCCCACTCTCTGCTGCAGATCTCGCTCTCCTGGCTTGTTTCCTTCTGCCTCAAGCCCCTCTGTAAAAACTCCACTCTTGACGTTTCCAATCTCCGCGCTCCTGGAACAAGCTGCCTAGGTTTCCTCTCCTTCGATTTGGCTTCGGCCCTTTCCACTCTGCTGGGACGGCTCTCGCCAAAGTCACCAACGACCCCCTCGTAGCCCGGCCTAAGGGCCTTTGCTCCGGCCTGACCTCGCATCTCTGATGCCTTTGAGTTCTTCACCGGTTGAAGGGCCGTATTCAATGGCGATGAATCTGCGACGGCCGTCATCGAAGTGGAGGGCGGTAGCGAGCAGGGTCCCACCAGGCTCTGTTCTGTTCGACATCTTGATTCAGGACTTGGATGAAGAAGGGGAGGGAATAAATTCTTATTAAGTCTGCAGACACACAAAACTGGGAGGGGTGACTAACACACACCTTGGAATATAGAACAAGAATTCAGCAAAGCCCTAATAGCGCCATCAGGAGCTGGGACTAGAACCGGTGCCTTTGGGGTCCTGGAAGCAGCAGCCGTCTGGTGCCACAACACCACCAGGGGGCTTTGACTGAGGTCCTTGTCCTGCTTATTAGGCTGTGCTCCACCTGCCCCTAGCTAGACTAATGGGGTGCCCCGCCCGCCAGACCAGCCCTGATTGGCTCCTGACTTGCCTGGCCCTGATAAAAGGTGGAGCAATGCCTCAGCTCAGTGTCTGTGTGTGTCAGCTTTGCTGCCTCTTGTTGTTGCCTCTTGTCTGGTGGGTTCTCTCTGCCCCAGCCCCCTTGGTCCCACTCCTGCCTGTGGCTTGAGCCCTTTGGCCTCAAGATTGCTCCCATGCTGCTTTGAAGCTTGCTTGGCCCTGATCCTGCTTTCTCTCTGACCTGATACCCGACAGCTTGGAAAACTGGGCTGAAATTAAGAAAATGAAATTTAACCGAGATAAATGTACAGTTCTGCACCTAGGGAAGAAAAAGCAAATGTACAAGCCTAAGAAGGGGCTGGGATCCCAGGCCCATGGGAATATGATGCAGCTGCTAAAAAGGCGAATGCAGTTCTAGGCTTTGTTCACAGAAGCATCGTGTCCAGGTCAGGGGAAGTAATAATTCCACTCTATTCTGTGCTGCTCAGACCCCCCTCTCCGAGTGTTGGGTCCGGTTTTGGGTGCCTCGTTTTGAGAAGGACATTGACAGATATGAGCGGGTTCAAGGGAGGGCGTCACAGATGATAAAGGGTCTGGAAAGCAGGTCTGATGGGACATGGTTGAAGGAACTGGGTGTGTTTAGCCAAGCAAAGTGAAGACTAAGGGGAGGCATGAGAGCAGCCTTCAGCTAGCTAAAGGGCTGCTCTCCCAAGAAGATGGCACGGAGCTGTTCTGCCCGGCTACAGGGGGCAGGACCAGAGACAATGGGCTTGGGTGACAAGAAGGGAGATTTCCATTAGAGCCGTGCACCAATGGGACAAGCTGCCTCGGGAGCTTTGCAAACAGAGGCTGGCCGGCCCCCTGTCAGGGATGCTGTCGCTGTCATCGTTCTGTATTGGAGAGCGAGGGGGTGACCGCTTGATGCTCCTTCAATGGGTGTCTGGCTGCGTCACCCCTGGGTGGCCCATCTGTCCAGATGGTGGAGCGCAGCAGGCTTGCCGTGCTCCGAGCGTGGCCAGTCACCGGCCCGAGGTAGAGCCGTGGTCTGCCTGCTTGGCGGACCCGCGCGGCAGCTCTGCTTCTGGCTGGCTGTTGCCGCAGGAAATGCAATCGAGTTGCAGGCAGCAGCCTAGAATGGTGGTTGGGTGATCTGCCCACAAGTCGATGGTGTGGGGGAATCACCGGGTTTGTGCAAACCCGTGGGGGGTGCACTCCCAAACAGCTGTGGGGGTGGCCGGCCGGCCGGCCCTGCATCCGCTACCCAATGTCTCTCTTGCTGGTACCTTCTCTGCCTCCGTCTCCTGAGAGCTGGAATGCTCAGGGCTCTGTCCTGGGCCCTCTTCCCTCTCTGGGCAAGCTCGCTCGTGACCCCCAGTACCACCCAGACCCTGATGACACCCCACCCCCAGCCAAAATTGCCACGGTCCTAGCATCTCAAACCGGGCTGGATTTTTCAAGAATCTGGGCTCCTATTCAGGGTGGCACATCCCCCGCCGAGATCCTGGGAGCCGCCACAGAGCAGCCCTCTCGTGTGGCAGACACCACCCACTGCTTTCTGTCGTGCTGGTGGAGAGAGGCTTTGATCCAGCTGGGCCACCTCCCATAGACTGCTCAGACTGGGGGTTGGCCCAAGGCCCGTGCTCCCTGCTCCCTGCTGGCTCCATCGTCAAGCTAGAAACACCCCCCGCCCCACCTTGCGGTGAGGTCTGTTGGATCTAAGAGAGTTGCACAAGCCTCACGTAGCCCTTGGGCGTTTGGCTAATTTGTAGGGAGCTGTTTGCGGAGCGTACGTTGACTCTAATTGGGTTGGATGGTTGAGCTGGCTAACGGAGTTGCAGCCTGTCGTTGACAATTTAGAGGCATGTTGTCATTGGATCAGGCCTGAAAGAGTGTCTCCTGCATCTTGGGGTAACAGCATCTGGGTTCTTTACTGCGCTGAAGAGATGCCACGTGGGCCGGCGTGGGCCGTTTGTTCTAAAATCCCTCTGACTGGAACAGCGGCTTTGAGGGGCTTGTTACCACCCCGCATCTCTGGTTTAATCCAGACACAAGCTGTGTGTTTCCCTGGGCTGCGAACGGCCCCGCCTCTAGCAGCCTCATCTCCGGAGGAGCGTGCAAAGCGACTGTTCAGGGTGAGCGAGAGCTGGATTGAGGGGGACGAGTGACAGCAGAGTCGCAGGAACTGAAGCTGCATCTTCATTTGAAGTTTGCTCTGGCAGCAAGTTCTCACCGAATCAAAGGCAACCCAGCAAAACCAGCCCTGCTGGAGTAAAGCAGAGAGAGGGATGGCTAGAGGGGGGATGGGTGGGGGGGGGTTCCTCTCTCTCTTCCTGGAAAGAAGCCTCCATGCAGGGAAAGGCCTTGCTGCCAGCCAGGCAAATCTGCCCGACCCCGCTGCACTGAGCTCCTCAGGCTGTGCCCGAGCGAGAGCCGTTTGCTGGTTTACGGCATTACCGCATAATATACTGCATTGGGCTGTTTGCCGGTAACTTCTTTCCTGCTTCCTCCCCCGTTTGGAGCTGGTTTCAGACCAGGAACGATAACATGCAGTAACATGGCAAATCAATTATCCAGTGTTGTATTATCTGGTTATTCAGTTAGCCATTGCGGTGATTGGTTAATGGCTGGATATCCATGAAACTATCCGGAATGACAGCCATTAACTGTGGCTAATGAATTGTCTATTCCTTTCTGCTCTGCCCCAGACTTTTGGTTGGGATGTAGGGGCTCTGTGCCCCCCCTTGCTAAGCCCTGGTCCCTGGCATATCCCCCGAATTCCACGCAGGGCGGTTGCCGGCACAGCGATACCATAGAACGCGCAAGACAAGCCCTCGGCTGGTGTGTTCACCGTGTCGGCCCCTGCGGATACGTCCCCCACGCCGCGTGTCAGTCTGTCCTGTCCTCTTAACGGTGGAACAGGAGCCTCAGTCCCTGCACAGTTTAACCCACTTGAGCACCGAGGAAATTTGTTCTCTTCACTTCAACCCCTGGGCTCCTTGAGGCCCAGGTGAATTAGGAGACAGCTGATCATGCCGTCAAACTCTTACTCTGCCCGCATCTCTGCGCCAGGCTTGGGGAAGCAGGTATCTCTGGGATTGGCTGTTGCAGCCGTTTAACACAATCTCGTCTCAGCCTTTCTAGAATTTTGGATTTAATGCTCCTTTCCGCCCGTCTCAGCTGTTGAGGCATTTGGGGAGCGCTTTCTTCTAAGGTAACATTCATGCATATTTGATCAATGTCCTGTAAATAATTCACAGCAATTGATTTTTTATTAATAAACTATTGCGAGAGAGATGGTGTCGTGGTAGGATGTGGGAGACAGATACACAATGGCACGAGCTTTGTAAGGGAGCCTGTCTAACAGGAGCCTTTTAAAAGGAGCTTTCATCTCCCCATGCACATTTGTATTATTATAATGTGACCTGCCAGTTACTTTTTGAAAAGCAATTTCCATAAATCACTGGATCAGCCTGTATTAATAAAGTATTTCTCACCAGCTCCTTTGGTGTCAGTGATATTTTAACCGAGGCCGTGTGGGAACCGCTCCAGGCAGGTGGGGTGGGTGACCTCCCCTGTGACCCGGCCAACCCCAAATTGGGCTTGGCCTGAGAGACCGTTCTTCCTCTTGGACCCAGGGAGGAAAGACAGTTTTAAGGCCAAAAGAGGCTTGCCGAGTGTAGCATGGCTACTGCCCCTTTAAGAGGGGGACTGAGGGCGCCGGCCCAGGGGGCGGTGTGCATGGGTCTGGGCGAGCCAGCCCATGGCGACGGATCCGCCTCAGTTGGGCTAGAGACAAAGGGCTAGCGTGGGCCGGTTGTTGGCCCTTTAAGGGCTGGAAGCCAAGGGTTAGGGTTAAAGCCACTCTGCCTTTCTAAGAAGCTGCAAGCTGGGGTTTAGGGGTGCAGCCTCATCCTCCTGGAGGCTCTGAGCAGGGCAGCGCGCACGCACTACTGAAGCCCCCCCTGCTGGAGGGAGCCTGGCTCCGGGGCGTGGGGCTAGAGGGGTCTGGATGCCGGAGCAGCCATTCTAAGCTCTCCAGAGACCGGGAGGAGCTAGAGACAGAGACTGGACCCCCAGGTCCCGGGGGAGGCTGAGTGGGAGCCCATTGCTGGGGACAGCCTGCTAGGAGCCAGGGGCTGTATGGACCTTGGGGGGTTTGGGTCCATGGTGATGGGTCTGCAGGGCGGAGGCGACCGAGCCGGCAGCCCAGACATATCTTGGACTGTGTTAACTACTCTTAATAACGACTGAGTTAGCCGTATGCTAAGCGAGTGGAGAGTTAATTCCCCAAGAGAGTGAACCACCCAGGAGTCTGATCCTGCAGGGACTTACCCCACTCCCGGATGCCACCGCCTGCTACGCCAAGTGTCACTGAAAACCCAGCTTCTAATCTCAGCCCCCAGCCCGGTGCCCAGTGGGAGCCCGGTCACATCCAAGGGAAGTCAGGAACGCCGGCAGATCCCGCGGTGCCGTCAGCCCCTCCTCTGCCCTGGGGAGCGTTGGGGGGATGGGAGCTACGCTCCGGAGGAAGGAGCCGGCGTGGCAACGACTCCAGAGGACCGGCAGGCTCTTTGGAGTTCTGCTGGCCTGTCCTGTCCCTGGGGGGGCTGCATCGCAAGGTGCAACAGCCCCCGGATGGATTCCCCTCAGCAGCCAGTGGCACTCCCTGCCAAGTTCAGCATCACCAAGCACGGAGCAAATGGAGGCGCCATGGGCTTTGAGTTCTCCTGTCCCGGTCACCAGGCCAAAGGGCAAGCAGCTCCTTGTAGCATCTCCTGCTCAACCAGTCTCTGCACACAGACCCCTTGGAATGCAGAAGAGGAAGGACCCCGCCCCGCACACCCTGAGATCCCTGCCTCCTCACAGAGCCGCCCTGCAGCAGATACCGCTTCTGCTTCAGAGGGAAGGGAGGCTGCAGATTGCTCTGATCTGAGGCAGGGCGGGTTTGTGTGTCTGCAGGGCCCAAGGGCCTGGTCCCAATCAGCGCTGGAACTGAGTCACATTGTTGACAGGCCCAAAGCAGCATCCTCTCTAATGATACCTTTTTGCCCTGTACAGTAATGGGCTTTGTTTTACTGGGCTCCCAGCAGTGTAAGGTTTGTACTGGGTTAGGCAGATATTAGCACCTCATTAATCCAGCTGTAATGGTGATTCATTGCTGGGGGCGGGGCCCCTTTCCTCACTTTAACAAGCGTGGGCTAAGCCCCGCTACCAAAGAACAAAGACAGGGAACCCCCAGGCAGGAGGGAGCTGGGGGCCTGGGAGCAAGATGGAAACTAAAAGAGGTTGAAGTGGGTTTGGGAGAGAGGATTCTTTAGCCGCTGAGTGGGCCTGTCCTGGCTTCTACCCGGGATCCTCAGAGTGAGTCAAACTCGACAGCCAAAGTCAGGGCCCCCACTGCAGAGTTTGGGCTTTGGACTAGGTTGATATTGCACTAACGTGGCGCTGAGGAGGGGGAGCTGTGTGTGAGCCAGTCTCCATCCTGCAAGGACTTATGGTTGGGTTCTGCTACTACTGTCCAATCACACTCATGCAATGCACACACCTGCCTCCTGTGTGCATGCTTGAGTGTGCTTGTGGCTGCACGTGTGTGAGAGCGATTGTGTAGGTCTCTTTTTCAGCAAGGTCGGTTTCACCAGCAGCAGGCTGTCTGTCTGTCTGTCTGTGTATACGCCGGTGGTCAGCAGGTGGCACAGGAGTGAGGAAGTCTCCACAGGGAAGAACCCTGTTATTCCAGGTGTTTCCCCCACAGTGGAGGGGTCATGGGGTGATGCGTTACCAATGTACAGCAGTTCTAAGTGATCGGTGTAACATACAGAACAACAGGGGGTGAATGTACAAGCTAGAATGGAAGTTATAGTCAAAGCTTAGGGAACGGAAGAGGGAACTGAACGGAGCTAAGCGGAGCCTGGTCCAGTCAAAGGGGGCTGCTCCCAATACACAGTCAAGCCCCGTGGCCCCAGGCAGGTCCCCAGGGAAGCAAAGGGTCAGCGTGACTATTGAAAGGGGGCTTGAGAGCAGGAGGATTCCTGGGAAGAAGCTGTCGGCGCCGTCACAGCCTGTCGACTCGGGACACTGTGTTTTCTAGAACTTAGGCACGGACTGAGACAGGGGAGTTTTCTAAGTTAAACCAGCAGGGCACCCTCTGGATTTCATTTCATGATGCACCTTGCTCTGAGCCAATATTCCTGTATAAAACGTCCCCATGATAAAGCGTGTCTCTGGGGGGTGACCGGGATCTCGGTCTGCCACCAAGACGGGCCAAACCCATTACATTTTCTGCTGACTGTGGATCCCCGAGATCCAGGCGACAGGATTAACCCCTTATGGGCTGGCACACTCTGGGGAGAGTGGGGCTCAGTGGTTGTTGTTAGCGGGGTCATCGAGTCGTGGCTGGTCTGGAGGTGCCTTGGGGGGCTGCGAGTCACAGGAGGCCTGGCTGGGTTAGAAGCACCCCCTCAGTGTAGAAGATAGAGTGTAGATTTAACTGAAAGCCAGTTAAATCCTCCGGCCAGCGCCCTCCTTAGAGGAGCAGGTAATCCCCAGGGGGAGGAGGAAGGAGAGAGGCCACATGCTCCTGGGGAAGAGAAATGCCAGGGGGACTCGGCTACGGTGCCCAGTCAGGCGAGCTCCATGTGCTGCGGCTGCTGCTGCCAGATTGAAATTCATGGGATTCAGATTCATAAAAATTTGATTACTTCAAATGTCCTGCTTGTGGCTGATCTGAATGTTCCCTTTACTGATCCATATTTAAGGAACAACTTCTTCCTCCTGGCTGAGTTTCTCCCCTCTCTGTCTCTCTCCTGCAAGAAGGAATAGCAGAGAAATAAAGGGGCTGGCTGAATTCCTTGACCAGCTGCTAGTTGTAACATTACCAGCTATAACCTGTTGCTTTTGTTCTCTGATCCATCGAATTGTCTGCAAATCAGAGCGACCTGTTGGTCTGATGAGCTCTGCCCCGGGGTTTCAGTGTCCAGACCCCACTCAGCCCTGCACTCTCGCCGCCTCTGGTCCTACCGGCTGGTTGGTGAGAGTGGGAGGGTCTGGGAATTGGTGGGATGAAGGCAGCTAGGATGTGTTTGTGGGAGGGGGGTGGGATGGGGCTGGGTCTTTCCTTCTTCCCCCGTCCTCACCGGCTGTGACTCAATCTCCACTTGGCCACAGCTCTCTGCCCCAATTTGAAAAGGGGAACTAGCAAGTTCCCAGTCACAGAAATTGTAGGAAGGTTCACCCAAGTACCTAACCTGGGACGCCCCCTCATCTGTGTTACCCAACGTCTGGATCACACAAGCGCACCAAGGCTCGGTTAAAAGAATTTGTATTTATAAATTTAGATTAATTACAAGACCCTGCTGCCAGGGTCATCTACCTCGCCAGTCGCTTCGACCATGTGCAGTCCCTCCTCTCTTCGCTTCACTGGCTTCCCCTTCCTGAACGAATCCTGCACAAGCTCCTAGTCTTCACCTATAAAGCTCTTCACAACCT
>QEPC01001417.1:84374-111214 GCA_003113815.1 Sphenodon punctatus
TGAGCTGCTCGCCCCTCCCAACACAGGCCCAGTTCAAGAGTTCAACCCTGTTTAGGGCTCCGAGATGTCTGCTCCCTCCTCCCCTCGCCACGTTTTCTCTCCAAAACCCAACTGCCACAGCACGAATAATAACGACAACGATAACGACATTGTCGTTTTCGTTATTGTTTTCGTTATCAATATCGTTTTCGTCATCGTTATCGGTATTCTCAGTTGTCATTTTCATTATCGTTATCATTATTCTTGGTTGTCATTTTTGTTATTGTGATCACGAAAACCCCTACTCCTGCCTCCTTCCCTCCGCAGCCGCCGAGAACCATCAATCTTGCTTCTCTCTATAACAACCTGCCACAGATTTGAAAGCTGTTATCGTGACCCCCTGCCACCCCGGCCTTCTCTTCCAGAGGACTGGGCTTTGCCGCGCTGCCTCAGGCCGACGCCATCCCCAGTCTCCACGGCTCGCCGGGGTTGCCGTTTGAACCAGATCGCCTGCACGCCGAAAGGCCCGGCAGCTGGTTTGCATGCGGCTGAGCAGAGGATTATAACTGGCATTCAAAGCTTCCCAATGATGATGGGGATAGATTGAGGGGGTGGGGGTGCACCAAGCCTCAAAGCGCGGTTCACATCTTGATAATGAAGCCACTGATGCCTGGGAAAATCCATCGCCCGCCAGAGTTTTGATGTTGTTAAAAAGTGATTTAGTTTGGTGCAGGGACGTCGGGCTCTCGTGCTAAGGATAAGCATGAAGTCTGTCTCAGAGCTCTGGTTATTAATCTCCTGGGTTGGGCTGCCTCCTCCTTCTCCTCTGTCCTCATTTCTACCTGGGCATGAAACGATGATTGACTCCTCGCCTGGCCCTTCTCACAGACGCTGCTCCTGAGGAGGGTGCCGTGCCGGGAGCTCTCCCAGCTGAGCAGTGTGTGTGTGGGGGAGATGTGGGTGATGGCTTGGAGGCCTCATCCCTCCCAGCCCAACTGAGCAGTGGGGGGGAGATGGAGACTGAAATGGCCTCTCTCCTTCCAGCATCTGCTGCCATACCAGCCGACCCAGCGGCTTCCTGGGCGCGGCATGGGAAACCCTCCCCAAACAAGCGGGTTCATCTCCCGCCTGATTTGAGAGCCTCTGGCCAGAGCGAGCTCCATCAGTAAACAAAGCTTATTGTTCCTCTCCCCCTAATGACCAGCGCCTGACGGGCACCATCAGGATCAGTCAGGGCTCACAAAGCTCCCACCGCCGGGAAAATACGAGCGGGTGAGACAGGGCCCCGGTGGTTCCGGTGGCGATTCCCATGAGAGACTTGGGGAATGTGAAGAGGGGATCGTGCTCAGCAGCGTGGGATTGGGGCGGCGGGGGGGCAGGAAACAGCCAGCACAGACCCGAGAGACCCAGGCCCCAGGCCAAGGGAGGTGAGGGGGTGAGGCTCTACCCAGCTGGGCTGACCCCTCACCTGCCACCCTTCAGTGGTGAACTCTGTGCCATGGGGACCCTCTCTCACTCTGTGACTGGGTTGGCAAGAAGCCTGTACTTGGGACAAAGTCGCAGGGCCCCTGGCTTGTCCAGCACCATAGCTCCATGGGGAGGAGGCTGCCACCCAGGGGGCAGCTCCCCCACAGCCTCTGGTTGGCACAGAGAGGGATGCTGCAGTGGCGGGCACTGACAGAACCGGCTTCGACACTGTTCCTGAAATCCCATGAACAAGGGCAAGTTACTGTGTGAACGCTTTGTGCAGAATTCCCCCCACCCCACCCCGTGTCTGTGCAGCTCCCAGCACGATGGAGCGGCCCCTTCCCCACATGGTGAGTGGAGATGATCATTCTCACCAACTCTTGTAAGAATTGGTGCCCTAACTGCTGGAGTCATGTGATTCTGAAAGAAAGAAAGAAAGAAAGAAAGAAAGAGTCAGTCATTCTTGGGTTGTGAATGAAAGGAAAACTAGACTCCCCCGTGACTCCCCCCACCCAAAAAAGCCGAGGAACCAGGAAGTAGCAGGATACCCAGTTTTTCCACTGTTAGAACCTCGTGGCTTTTCAGCCCAAACCAGGATTCCAAGGGGGGGGAAATGTTCGATGGATGATTTTGGACTGTCTTGGCCTGCAAGGTGGCTGGTCTCACAGGGCTAGAGAAAAACGCAGAGCTTGTGAAATTTAGTCTTTGAGCCGCCGAAGGCCCCCGCCGTCTCTCTCAGGGGCTGCGGCTGCGGCTGCCAGGCGTCTCTCCCCTCCAGAAGAAATCTCCTCTTCTCTCTCTTCCCAGGATGAGAAATGCTGGAGCCCTCCTTAGGATCCTCCTGCCCAACCCAGACCTCGGCTTTGATGCAGTGGCTCCTTCCCTCGTCGAGCGCGTTAAAAGCCCCAAAGCCCTGTTCCTTTTTCATTACAAGAAACGAGGAAAATGACGCAAAAGGACATGTTGTTTTCCTGGGTCGTGCCTGTAAGAAATTAAATTGTGGTGGCTTGGCGTGGTGTTAGAAAGCCGAAGAAAGACAATTCACTGGGATCGGGGACGGGGGCCTTTGGGGGTGGGACATGTGGAAAAGAAAGGCTTGTGAAAGATGAGTCGTTCAGCCGGGGAGGGAGGTTGCCAACCCAAATATTCCAAAATCATTCATTTAATCTAAATCATGAGATTTGGATTAAAAACCATGAGATTAAAAATGACTCTTGAATTCTTTATAGGGTCCTCCTGGCGTCTGATCCATTAGAGCAGACCCTGTAGTTGTGAGTTTAAGATTTGTACCCCAGCTGATGGGGCTAAAAATTACCATTGTTATGATTATTTTTCCCCAAAAGATACCTGAGATTTCCCTGCTTTCAGTCATGGAAACTTTCAGAAAATACTCCAGCATGGATAGGAGCTGCTGGGTCTCACTCCTAATTCTTCCAGAGCTTTCTAACAAACAGCCGTGTAACTCGCAGGGGAAGTATCCAGCAACTCACTCTCTGGTGGCTGATTTGGAGAGACATGGCCGTTGTGGAGAAAGTGGATGCAGGGAGACCCTAGCCGAGGCCGGACAGCGGCAGGGGAAGGGGTTTCTCTCTCACACCCACTGGGCAATGCTTGCACACGTGTGTGTTGTCAAAACCCCAGGCGGTTGAATTTCTCACAATACTTCCCAGAAGACTGGCTACATGCGCAGATGGGGCCTTCCTTACTATCAGTGAGTCTTCTGAACGAGCCGCAGGACTCCAGCCAGAAGCCTCCCTCCGACCGTCCCCGCTGAGCGCTGGCTGCAGCCCATGGAATCGGAGCCCCAGGGATCCGTTCTCAAATCTGCTAGGGCTCCCTTTAATTATAACTCTGAGATGGCATCGTCAAAGGCTAATGAGGTCTGACAGCACTAATAACCCTATTTATATTAACGTAATTAGTAATAATAGCTGCAGCACCAGCAATAACACCGAGGGGGTGGAGAGAAAGATCACAACATTGATGCTTTGGTGCTCAGAACCCCCTGGCCCCAAAAGCTTTCTCGTCCCCCCGCCCCGACCATTGTAGGGATAAAACCGATTCTAGGCATAACGACCTCTGGGCAAAATCAGAGCCTGTCTGAGCCACGAGCTCCTTGGGAGAGGGAGAGGCTGCCAGGTCCCTTCTCAGCTCAGGGGCTGGGAGCCAGGACTCCTGGGTTCTCTGGGAAGGTGGGGGCTAGTGGGTTAGAGCAGGGGGGGCTGGGAGCCAGGACTCCTGAATTCTCTGGGAGGGGAATGGGAGCTAGTGGGTTACAGCGGGGGCGTTCTCTGGGAAGGTGGGGGCTAGTGGGTTAGAGCAGGGGGGGCTGGGAGCCAGGACTCCTGGGTTCTCTGGGAGGGGAGTGGGTACTAGCGGTTAGAGCAGAGGGGTGCTGGGAGCCAGGACTCCTGAATTCTCTGGGAGGAGGGTGGTGGGGGCTAGCAGGTAAGAGCAGGAAGACTGGGAGCCAGGACTCCTGGGTTCTCTGGGAAGGTGGGGGCTAGTGGGTTAGAGCAGGGGGGGCTGGGAGCCAGGACTCCTGAATTCTCTGGGAGGGGAATGGGAGCTAGTGGGTTAGAGCGGGGGGGGAGGAGGAGCCAGGATTCCTGGGTTCTTTGGAAGGGGAATCGGGGCTAGTGAGTTAGAGGGGGGTGGGTTAGGATTGGGAGACAGCAAAGAAGGGAGTCTAGTTGTGAAGAACAGCAAGGCTGGGAGCTCAGGTTCCATTCCCAGCTTTGTCCGAGGCCTGGCGCCAAATTTCCAAACGAACCCAGCACTCAACATTCTGAGCTCATTTGCAAACCCACCTCTGTCTAAGGGGCTGAAATCCTATTGAAACTCGTGTTGCAAAGTGACTTGTGCCTGGTCCTACAGGGAGCCGAGCCTCCCCTGGACCTGCAACTAGGCTAAGCTCTCTCGACTCCCAGCCCAATGCTTTATCCAGGAGAGTTTTCATCAGAAATGGACAGAACCCCGGAGAGCAGTTGCACCATCGCCAAGTGGCAGCTTCCCCCAGGCAGATTCTTTCCCAGCAAAGGCCATGCCAGGTGCAGTGCATTTGTTATGAGTTCCTTATTTTTTTTATTTATTTATTTATTTATTTATTTATTTTTATTTAAAACTTAAATATTTAGTCAATATTTGGTTGCAGCTAAGCTCTGCTCTTCTCCTTTAAGGCTGTTTTGCTGTCTCCTCTCCTTGGATTTATGACAGAACCTCCCTCTTCTGGGGAAACAGAAAAAAAATATTTTTAAAAAAATAATATTTAGCTGCTAATTAAACTGCCGTTCTTAAATGCTGCATCTCTGGCTGAGCTTCTAATTAAAGATAACGGAGTGAGTGGTGATTGCAGAAGTGTCTGTAATTATGCCTTCTTTGCACCCTGGCAAATATTCCTGCAGAGAATAACACGAAATACTAGCCTGCTCACCCTGAAATATTAGCTGTGGTGGCACCATAGACAGACCGTAAAACTTCTCCCTGTCTTTACCAATCTGCTGAAGGTACAATACTCCTCTTACTCTGGATGCAGCCTCAATGTGAACTGTCTTAATGCTATTAAAATAAGCTTAGAGCAAGTCGTTTACATAACAGAAAATTAAATAAGGCTTGCCGTGGCCACAAAGGAGAGAGATTAATTTAACCAGAGCTGTGCTAATGAAAGCAACAAATTCCAAACTGATGCAATAAAAATGTTGGGTTTTGCTTTTTAATTAATCGATAAATCTTACCACCCTTTAACACCTCCCCCCCAACAACCTGCCGATTTCATCAAAATGGGTCAGTTCCTGAGAAATGGCAAAGAGGGCTGAAGATTTCAAAGGGGCAGGAGGGTTTGTGGGAAGGGTGTTGGCAGCACTGGCCAGATATTTGGAGGCAACTTTTATTTTTGATTAGAAAACAAAGGTGTTGACATAAAGCAGGAAGGGCTGAGAAATGAGCTCCAGGAATGAAGCCAGGGCTGGAAGAACGAGGGATGCTTGAAGAGTGGGATCTGTTTGGCTTTATCCATTGAAAGTGTGTGTGTGTGGGGTGTGTGTGTGTGTGTGTGTGGAGTTCTTGAGTGTGTACGTATGTATCCCGCCAGAGGGAGAGAAACGCGGCTGCTCCCTGGATCCCCATCCAACAGGGAGGCCCAGAGAGAACCTAGGCACATTTTAAAAGTATTGGTTAACTATCGGGACAGGCGGCCTATTGAGGAGGTGGCGATCCTCCACCATTCAGTCAACAAATAGAGACTGGCCGCCTGTTGAGAAGAGACACAAGGTAATGGGCTTGAGGCAGCGTTATCTAGACGGTGTTTGCTTTGCCAGTCGGCGTGAGGCAGCAAAGGGGCAGACTCAACCGCCTCTTCTGAAGAGAGAACCTATAACTGCCCAGCTCTGCCACTGACTCCCTGTATTACCTTGGGAAGCCACCCTTCTCTCTTGCTGCCTCGCTTCCCACACCTGCAAAATGGGGGTAGGTGGCAGTGTTTTGTACAAGGGCCAAAAGCCACTCCGAGGCCTGGGCGCAAGTGGCACCTAGAGGCGCTGAGCCAGCTCCTCTCTCAGGGGGAGCTCCCTGCCGGGGTAGGGGAGACAAGGGGCTGGTTTGCTATTTTTGGGGAGCCCCATTCCAGGAAAAGTGTTACGAATATTTGTGCCCAGACTTGTCTGTGTGTAGCTGTGAGTGTGTGTGCAAGTTGTGTCAAACTAGAGTCCCATCCCTTTTGTGCCGAGGGAGGAAGTGGCTGCAGGAGGGGTGGGAGGGCAGTGCGGATCGGACAAGGGGTTGAGGGAGCGTCGATTGCATGGTGTCCGCGCCCATGGCTGGGACTGGGGTGTGTGTGTGCACATGTGAGTTTGTGCTAGGTGTGTTTCCACCTGTGCTAATGCCCCAGCACGCAGCAGGAAGGGGCCGGTGTGCGAGCGAGGCTCCGGGCCAAGCTATTTCATAGGCAGGATGGGAGGAGCCTGTGAGATGGGGCCGGCAGGACTCGCTTCAGCCCCCCAGCATTGCAGGGGGGCTGGCTAGGCCGGGCCCAGGCAGCTGCGGCAGGGAAGGAAGGCTGGGAGCAAAGCAAAGGCCATTTTGACATCTCCGCGGGTTGTAATAAAAGCAGCTCCGAGGCATGAGGGAGCCTGTTGCTGTTGGGAGCAGAACTCCCAAATCCCCAAATAGAGAAACACACAGTCCCTCATACAGAAGAGTATAGGAAAGCATAAGAAGCCAAACTTAGCATTGAAAAGTAGGGCAATAGTCTAGTCTAGGAGCACTTTGGCCAGGGACCCTAGGGAATGTGTCCGGTCTCTTAGATGAGATGTTGTCTTTGGATGCCACTGAATGCTGGACAGCTGGCTCTAAAAGAGAGGGGGAAGTGCTGGAAGGGACATTGGCCCAGGCTAGCCGATGCGTATCGGAAGCAACGCCACCTGCATGGAGGCCAAACAGAGAGAGAGCAACGGGGCATGTCTACGCTTGGAGTTAACGTAAGTGCAGCCATGCTAGATATGTCAGTTCTTGGCAGAGGACACCTGGTACCAGCACAAAACAGGATGACCGTTGTATTAATGAAGGGCACCCAGAAGTGGTATACACTGCATTGTGTTGTACATGCAGGATGACAGTTAATAAATTGTTATATTAATGAATTATATAAACCTAGTTCTTGGCTGAGGGGAGTAGGGTTTAGGTTTGGGGGGGAGGCACTGAGTGATGGACAGACAGACAGACAGAGTGTCTGGGGAAGCAGGACAGACAGACAGACAGACAGAGTGTCTGGGAAGCAGGAGAGACAGACAGACAGACAGACAGACAGAGTGTATGAGGCAGATAGCTGGAGGTGGACTGGCTTTGGTCAGTTCAGATGCTTTCTAAAGTTTGCCAGCTGGGCTGTCTCTACCTGGAGGTGGGCTGTTTTTGGCCAGCCCAAATGCTCACTAAGGGTGATTTCAGATGTTACCCGTCTGAAATTCACCCTGGCTGAACCACGGTCAAACACGGGCCGCGTTTGACTGTGGTGAACGTCTTTTGGCTCGCCGCCAGATGTGCACCACAGTCAAACGCGGCCCGTGTTTGCATTCACACTTCTGGACCTCCGGACGCGAGGAGGTCGAGAAGTGTGGTGAAAGGCCACCACGGCCGTGGTGAACGGAAAGTAACATCTGGTTACTTACAGACTAGTTCACCGCGGTCAATGAAATTGCCCCCCCCCGCCCGTGGTTGCGGCAGCGGCCGGATTGGCTGCTGCTGCTGCCCGTCGGGAGGGGGGAGGGCTGCTGGGGAATGCAGGGGACAGGGCAATGGGGCGCACGTCTGTTAGCGTGCCCCATCACCCTGGCCGTGGTCCGAACCATCCCATGGCCTGTGGTGAATGTGCCCGGCCGTAATGTCTGAAATCCCCCTAAGAGTTGCCTGCTGGGCTGGATTGATCAGTGACGTTGTGAACTTGTGCAACCAAGGACTGTATCAATAATGGAGGGAAGAAGAGCTGGCAGGTGCTCCAGTTTCACCCCCCCCCCCCAAAAAATCTCCTACTCAAGCCTCAGAAGCCCGCCGAGGACCTGGTGACTGACCCCCGCTGGGACCTCGTGCCGGGTTGAAGTTATTCTCAGTGTGTTTAGCTTGCGTATCTGTAACCACTGGACTCTCTATGAACTGCGATTAAGCGCAAATGCTCTTGTTGAACGTTATGTCAAAGACCAAGGCAGCAGAACGGAGACTGAAGCCCGGTTGGGCAGAAGGGGGAGCACCCCTAGGTGTCGCCGCCACAATGAGTGTGAGGCATGGCCAGACCCTGCCCCTTTCCCAGCCTGCTGAGCACAGGCCTCCCACCTCCAGCTGGGCTGGGAAATAGGTTGATTGTCCATGTCCCCCGCAGAGACAGACAGACGTGAAAGAAATTTGCCGCCCAGAGAAGATCCCAGCCAGCTGGGACGCCTCCCTTTCCTGTTGCGGTTATTGGAGATGGGGAGGGGCCATTTGTTCACTCCAAAGTATTTTTTGGGGCGGGAGGGAATAATTGGAAACATCCCCCCGCCCCATCTGTGCCCCAAGCTGTTCCAGTGCCCAGTATCAGTCACTGAAAACTTTTATTTTACCCCAAGTGCTTTTAAAAAAAGATTCTCGCTTGTTTGGAAACAATCTTGTCTCATTTTCTTTCCCCCAAAGCCACTTGCTGCCTGTTTGCACGGAGCAGAGGGCATCTCCTTCCGGGTAAATTGTTTTTAATACATGTCCCTTAATCACTGTGGTGACATTTCTGCTAATCTGCCTGGATTTGCTGCCATTTCCCCAAAAGGTTTCTTTCCTTTTTCTTTTTTAATAAAACGCACACACGAGAAGCCACGCTTCCTTTTGTTTCGTTTAAAGACTTTTGGCCTTTCCAAAGCAAAGACCTTAAAAACCCCGAGCCGGTCTCAGGTGAGAGTCAGATGCCTGTCAGATTTCAAAGTTTAATGGATTCAGGGGAAAGAGCTAGAGCGGGAAAAGTGAAAAGAGGAAAAAGCAATGGTCGTCGCAAGGAAAGCTACTGAGAGCAAGAAATGACTTGGGAAGAGGTGAGAGCAGAGCATGGGGGCAGGGGGGGGCAGTGGGGGGGAGATGGGAATGGAACTATCTGCCTCATTCTCTCTCTCTCCCCCGCCCCCTGCTTCCCCAGACGCTCTGTCTGTCTGTCTGTCTGTCCGTCACTCAGAGCTCTCTGCCCCCCCGCACATACTCTCCACTTGTCCCCATGCAGACAGGGACAGACTCCCCCTCACAGAGGTGACCCTCTCCTCTCCCATAGCTGGATGGATTTTGCAGTATCTCTGCGGACATCCGATCAGATACAAAACCAGTATCTGGTAGCAGTTGGCGGTTAATCTGGTTCGTCGGATTACCGATTTTGCCAGAGATCATGCACTGCCATTTACTGCATTACTGCCCATAATAGTTATTGTTTTCGACTCCCTCCTTGCTGCCCTGGTGTTAAATCAGTAACAATAACATTCGACTGGGCAGTAACATGGTAATACCGAGATTTGGTCACAGTAATGTGGTAAATGGGGAATTGGTAAGCAGTAATGTGGTGATATCTGGTTAACCTCCATGGTAGCCGGTTAGTTACCAAACAACTGCCAAATTCAAGCTATCGGGCCACAGCTCACTTCTCTGGCTCTCCGTCTCAGCACGACTCACACCAAGGCTGCGGAGGGCAACCACAATCTAGAGGTGGGAATTGGGAGGTCAAAGCCCATGCGGAGCCCCGAGAGGAGAGGCTGGGTCCCCACATCCTCCTCCTCGGGTGTCCCAACTCTGAGGCAGTGTGGGACGGAGCCTTCCTCTAACCCTTTGCGGTCCAATGAGACTTCTGTAAGAAGCGGGGTTTGCTCTGGTGCCCTCGACACTGCTGCAGGCCGGTGCTGTGGCGACACCGGTTCTGACTGGCCAGGGCCCAGTATTGCCGTAAGAGCTTCTCCAGCACCGGTCAGGCCATCCCCCTCCTTGGCCTCCCCCCGCACCCTCAGCTTCCCGGTTGGCAGCTGGCCAACCGGGAAGGCCGGTCAGTGACCACAGGAAGCCGGGTGGATTGTCAGTCACTTCCTGGTTCCCAGTACGCCTGCTGCTTGTCTCTGCCCTCTTGTTTCCCTGAGCTTTGGGCTGGCTCTGCAGCCCCTAGCCCTCATCTGCCCTTTGGCCAACTGGAGGCCGCCCTTCTGACCCCACTCCTAAGATCCGGTCCTTTTGATCTCACCGGTGAGTCTGGCTGCCGGGATACTGGGACTTGGTGTCGGCTATGACGGTCAGGGCTTGGCATTGGCTTGATGCGAGCCCTAGCCAGGGAGCCCCCTATGAAATTACTGAGAAAGCCCAGTGACAGCTCTCCTGCCTTGTCCGTCCCGCTCCATTGGTCCACTCCACATGCTGATCCCATCATCATAACCCTTGGACCCTACACCTCAGTCGTGCCCCATGTTGGACCTCAGACCCCAATCCTACACGTCCTCCTGGCCCCGAACTGGCATGAACTCGCCTGCCGCTGCCATGTTTTCCTGGACTTCATATTGTGCATACTCTGTGTCCCCCAGCCTGGAGTCCCCGACAACTTCCCACCTGAAATTTCTGAGGAGAACCGGCGCCTGATCCTGGGAGGTGAGAGACCAGTGACGGCAGGGGCAGAATAGGCATCGCGCTCCAGATCAACCCGCTACTGGGGTGATGGGCTTACACCCACCAGCCCCACCGCCCCCGACAAGGATCTGTCCTTCCTTAGTATTTTGGAGAACCTTGTATCACGGTCTGTCATCATGCCAACCGAGTGCTTCTGAACTGAACTGACCCTCACAGCCCCATGGAACCTCCTACAACAGACCCTACCCTCCAGTCCCACCGAGCAGACATCCCTTCAGCCCCATAGAACCCCACAGAACAGGAACCTCTCAGCCCCATAGAACAGACACCCCCCCAGCTGCATAGAGCCTTGCAAAACAGACACCCCCAGCTTCATAAGGTCCCATAGAACAGTCACCCCCAAACTGACAGACTAGGCACCCCTGAGCCCCACAGGACACACACCCCTCAGTCCGTTATTGACCCAGAAGACAGCCCCATAGAACAGACACCCCCAGCCCCATACACATCCCCCAGGAGCTTGGCAATTCATGACCAGGCTGGAGTGTTTGGGAATCAGCTCAGGTAAGCCTGACTATTAAGGCTCTGACTGTCGGGACCCGTCTCCTGGCCTCACGGCCTGATCTCTGGCTGCCGCCTGTGTGTCCTTATTAGCTATTCTCCAGAGGCGCTAAATCCTTCCCGAGCAGCCAGATTTATTAAGGAGACAAAGATGTTCTGGGTGAGACAGTAACCGCCCCTGCGAGTAAATGTCACAGGGAGACGTTCCAAGATCTCTTGCCTGCTGGATGGTGCACAACTCAGTACGGGGTCTGGGAGCCTCTGTCCCGGGGGCTCCCAGACCTGGGCTCAGGGTGCAAAGCCGAGTTCACCTTGGCACGTGTCTGAGGGCTCTGAGCTTCAGGGCCTTGTCTGTACCTGGCTTCTCGCTCCTGGGCTGGGCAGCTGGGGTGGGATCTGATTCACTAGCCCCCTAGTCCCAGACAGAGGCAGGATTAATCCATCCTAAATGCGTATCCAGCCGGCATCCAGCACCGGGGACTCCACACCCTGAGGACAGTTGGCACAACAATATTTAATATGAGCTCATAACCTCTGCAGCCACAGGGAAAACAATCTCTACCCAGGAGTGCAGCTAGCTACCATGGGGGTCGGGGACTCGGCTGAGCCCGGGCCCTGGCCTCTAGGGGTGCCCGTTGCAAGCAGCCAGAGTGGGTGGGGGAGGACAAGGCCAACACTCTGCCCCCACCCACTCTGAAAATGTTCTAGCAGCTCCAAGGCAACTCGCGAAGGGTCCCAGCAATTAGAGTTGGGTGGAGTACTGGCCTGTTCCTTCCCACCAGGCAGGGTTGTTGCCACGTTGGGAGGGTTTAGTGGGAGCCAGGGTGGCACCAGGCTGGCCGGGAGCCCCCTTGCTTAGGGAGACCGTGTCCTCTTGGAACTTGAACCCGTCGGGCCTGCTGCCACCACCTTGCTACGCCCCGTCTCCATTCCCTTTCATCGCAACTAGCCTCATATTTGGAAAACAGCCCCACTCCCCCGCGCCCCATACTGCACCCCCAACCCCAGTCTTTCTTCTCAGGACTCAGACATTCCCCGATCTTTCAGTTTTTCTTTGTAGCTCTTGCTTCCTAAACCCTCTACGGCTGCTCTTCTCAGACCCCGGTCTGTCTTCCACGGGGGTCCCCAGATCGAGACCAGTTCTCCCACTGAGGCTGATCAGAGCCACACTATCCCCCCCCCCCCCCAACGCACTGGAATGGAAAGGCTGGGATCCTTACGCGGGCGGAGCCTCCGGGGACCTGACGTGCCCCCAGCTGTCAGAGCTGGCAAAGCTCACTTGGGAGAAAGTGTATTTTCTTTTTTCATCAGCCCTCAGTGAAATTAAATTAGCCCGTAATTCCCTGCTTTTAATGCATTATATTTTAAGCAAGTGATGCAGAATAAATGATCAGAGCAAGAAGGGGGTGGAGTTGGGGGTGGGGGGCATAGGAGAGACCGAGCTTGCAAATTAGCAAGCGGCTTTTAACTCAGTGCCCAGACTTAAAGCCCAGCAGCTCCCATCAGCACTGGCTGCGGAAAGGAAGAGCCCCATCCGCCTGCACCTCGATGCTGCTGGGTGCAGATTCAAACCAGGATCTGCTCATCTCACCGCCCAAGGGAAACCTTCCTCCTGGCCTGAGAGCCCTTCTGCCCAGAAGTGATCCACATCCTATGGGACCCCGGCTCTCTGGAGCTGTCAGTGCCAGGGACATGCTGTCTGTGTGAGGGCTCTGTGTCCCCGCTGGCTCCAACAGCATCACTGAGCTGGGTCAATGAGATCCCCCAGTCTGGCCCTTTTGTGTAGCTCAGGCCATATGGATCCATCCAGCCCAGTGCCCTGTCTCTGACAGTGACCAGCCCTGACTGCGTCAGGAGAAGAGGCATCTATGAAGCGACTTGTCCCCTGCCACTCACTCCAAGAAGTTTCATTCCCCAAGAGTCTTGGCTGATAGACATTGATGGATCTATTTCCCATCATATGCAATGGGAAGAGCCGGCCCCTGATGGGAACAAGCCATCTGGGCCGTAGCATCAGCCAGGAGGGGCTGGCAGCCGTGGTGCTTTGCAGCTGAATGAGGAGAGATGGTTGCTGAGTCATGGTTAGCTCCCCAGGGCGCCACATCTGCCCCCTGCTTCTCCATTAGGCGACAAACATTCCCATTGATTTCAGCCGTGTCGGGATGGGAATGATCTCACAGGTGGCAGCAGACTCTACCGTCCCGGTGGCTGGCTGGTGACTCAGTGCATGCCGTGCTGTGCCGGGATGTGCCGGGGAGGGACTTGGGGCTGCCAGTGGGATGCAAGCCACTTGCGCCTGGTGCCTGCACGCAGTGTGTGTCTCTGGGAGCTCAGTGCGTTCTAGAGGGTCAAGTCTAGAACTCGGGAACGGGTTATGGATTCTCTCTTTCCAGACAGGTCCCCTCGGCGCAAGGGTTTGGTGGGGCCGCTGATGGAGGAGATGCTGCCTCCAGGTCTGGTGCCCTCGCTCCAAGGCGGCAGTGGAGGAGATGTTGGAAAGAGGAGCTCCAAGGAGAGGCCTGGCTGCTGCTTTCCAGTCTCAAAATTAGACCGTTTCACGAGTCAGTTTTGGGGCAATCTCAGTTTCTAGTCTCGCCCCTGTCATAAAGCGCTCCGGAGAAAGAGCTAGGGCTTCAGGTTCCTGTGAAAGGCGGTCTCTTCGTCCTCCCAGCCCAGCCATGACTGAGGCTGTTTTTAGACAAGCCTCATTTCTCCTGGCTTCAGAGTCCGGGAGAAAAGGAACTCACACGGGCGAGTTATATGTGTGCGTTCGACGTCCCCCCCGGCTGCTACTGGAAGTCGGCGCATGAAACCTCAATGCAAGTCTTAGGAGCGATACCTTGAGGTTTTACAAGTCCGAGTCTCCAAGCATGTGCTAGTTCCCCGGCGCCCGCTGTTTCCAATGGCGCCCGCTGACTTCTGGTAGAGGGGGGAACGCCTACCCCCCCCCCCGGCCAAATGAGTTTCTTTTCTCCCAGACTCTCCGGAGTGAGATTGATTCAAGCGAGTGCGCATCAAATAAAACATGCGCGTCAGAGTGACACAACCTAACTGGACTAGGATTTTCCCAACTATTCTCTTCTCCTAACTGAAGTCCATTCTCAGCTGTGATGGTGAAGCTGGGTACGGTTCTTGGAAGTTCCAACAAATCAAATTCCCAATGTGCCGCGTGGTCTGGTTCCAGACAGGCTCTCTGGCTGCTTGCTCCTCTTCCCCCTTTGAAGATGGCGAAAGAACGGCTCCCTCTCTCCTTGCTGTCCCACTCCTTAATCAATAATACTCTCTACTAGCTTTGTCTGGTTTCCCACGTTACCGCGCAGGTGGAGTTCGTGGGCTGGGTCATGGGAGGGCGAATTTGCAAATCCATGGCTGTTTCTCGGTGACTCAGGCCAGTGTCCGTCAGTTTCCTGATTGCTCAATTTCATTCATGCAATGACTTCTCAGTTCTCAGCTTACACGTTTCATTATGGTACCCCATGACAGGCCCCCAAATGATCCCAGGGCTGGAAGTGGAGTCTTACGGCAGGAGAGCCCAAGTCTCTTCACCTTAGCAAACAAATGCTGAAACCCCACCATTGAGAAAACATAGGCTAAGAGCAGCCATCTCTAACCGTCACGGGGATGAAAAAACCCAGTGCTCAGTGGATTCAAATTCAGCCTCCAGATAAGACGCAAGAGGAGTCGTTCACAAGGAGAGGCGGGAGCTCGCTAGAGCACTTATGTCAAACCGGCTGGGGTGCCGGCTGGGATCGATTCCCCCAGTCAGCATGTGCAGGGGACAGGCTAGAACTCGGCACTGACGCCATCACAGCAATATTCAGGGGTCTTGGTCAAAGTCTTGCAGGAATTGCCTCCAGCGCTGCAGGATTGCAGCATGAGTGGGGACTGCTGTCACGTGGCCAGCGGAGTTGCTGGGATATATTACAGGGCTGTACGTAGCTGCTAATGAGGAGCAGGCCGCAGCTCCTGCTGGAGAGAAGACCCCCACTCCTACCCTCGAAGCCTGGGGGTATTTTGTGTGTTTTTGAAAAGATATGAGAAGTCCAAAATGGCTGAAATGGCATGCTGGGAAATTAATTTGCATTCAGTTATTGGCACAATTAAATTCTTTGCATAATTTATTATGCTTGAAGACTTTGAGTTTCCTGGGGTTTGTTTTTCAGAATGCAGAGTGGTCTTTCAGGCGCTTAAGGCTGCGAAATGGGGAAGGAACATTGTGAACTTTGAAGCCTCTTTTGACCTTTTGAAACTTTGGAGAAAAGGGAACAGCCGGGTAGAATTTCATACTATTTCCTGAAAAATGCACCTACTCATCATTTTTCAAGCTGCTCTGGTCACTGCTTGAGAAGTGCCACATGTTCGGGGACGGGGATTTGGGGAAGATCCCTGCCTAGCTTGAAAGCTTGCAGGCACACTGGGTCCGCTGAAGGGGCCATCTCTGTAATTGGCTCAGAGACAAGGCAAAGCCAGCACATTCCAGATGGCTCTGCGTGTGCGTGTGTGTGCATGTGCATGAGTGCGTGTGTGTGCGTGCGTGCATGTGTGCATGAGTGCGTGTGTGCGTGCATGTGTGTGTGTGTGTGCATGAGTGCGTGTGCGCGCGTGTGCATGTGCGTGCGTGTGCATGCATGTGTGTATGTGTGCGTGTGTGTATGTGTGTGTGCACGCGTGTGTGTGCGCATGTACGTGTGTGCGTGTATGTGTGTGTGCATGCATGCATGCGTGTGTGGGTGCATGCGTGTGTGCAGTGCATGCATGCGTGTGTGTGCGTGTGTGCATGTGCATGTGTGTGTGCGTGTGTATGTGCATGTGCGTGTGTTTGCATGCGTGCACATGTGTGCGTGCGTGTGTATGTGCATGTGCGTGTGTGTGTGTGTGTGTGTGTGTGCGCACGCTAGACACATGCAGAATGGAGTTTGGACACAAGAAGGCTTACTCAGTTTCACATGTTCATCTCAGATTTATCATTAAGGAGACTCATAATTATTATTTTAAAAAAATAATATTTAACCTCCAGCTCTGGAGGTTTCAGATTTTTTTTAAAATAAAAACCTAATCTTCCAAAGAAAAGTTCTGATGAAACGAACATTTTCCTAGAATTTTCTGGTGGGGGCTAAAAGAAGCTGATTCGACCCCCCCCCCTCGGCTGTTCCCTGTAGGCCGGCCAAGCTATCAAAACCAGGGCCCCCTGAATCCCCAGCCCCATCTGCTCACATTCTGCTGCTCGCCGAATGGCGGGGGAAATCGTTCTCTTTCTCTCGGATAATTCATTCTGTCCGAAGTCCCCGCTAAATCGCTGCAGGACGATGAGCTTGTCTCCCGAGGAAATGACAAATCACACCACTATCAAGGAGACAAAGCTAATCATCGAGGCAGAACATGATCATTCCACGTTCGGGAAGAGGGGGGCTGGGGGGTAAATATTGATATTTGTGTATGAGAGAGAGAGATTATTATGGACGCAGACCATTAACCTAATGAGGTGACAGGCTGGTAGATGAGGCTGCCGCCGCCCCAATCGATGTAACATCCCATGGAAAACCCCAGCAAGCACAGCAGAGAGAGAGAGAGAGAGAGTCAATACTTTGCGTGGTGGCGGCAGGACTGTAAGTGGGTGTCTCCGCATTGCAGCTGGCACCAGCTCCCGGTGTCTGTGGGGGGCGGAGATGTTGGGATGGCTGAATTCCAGCTGTTCACTTGATGGATGTGCTGCTTCCTGCGGTGTCACACCCCAAATTTATTTATTTATTTATTTATTTTACAAAATTTATATCCCGCTCTTCCTGCCACAGGTAGCCCAGAGCAGCTAACAACAATAAAAATATAAATACCATATAAAACAATTTAAAACAATTTAAACATAATAATCATAAAACAGGGGAAAAACCCACTCCGCCCTCCCCCACCCACCCCTCACCCCCGCCAAACGCCTGGCGGAACAGCCAGGGTTTACGGTTCCTACGGAAGGCCAGGAGGTCCGGGGCCAGCCGGGCCCCCACCGGGAGGGAATTCCAAAGGCGCGGCGCAGCCACCAAGAACGCCCTATTCTGCGTGGCCCCCCGGGAAACCTCCAACACGGCGCCCCCAGTCGACCGCAGGGGCCGATCTAGAACCCGGGGCATGAGGCGGTCTTGCAAATAAGCAGGGCCCAGGCCGTGTAAGGTAAAATGCAGCCTCCTTGGGCAGCGGAGGGGGAGCAGGACGGTGCCACTCACCGGCTGGGCAGAGCCAGAGGGAAGCAGGTGGCTGACAAGGAAGGGGCGCTGTTTGTGGCGTGATTGTTGCTACGGCAGGGCCGGCCAGACACGTCTGCCTTTGTTGCCCAGCGCTGCCTGGCCAGGCGTCTCTGCTTTCTGTGTTGAGAAAGGAGATTTCCCTGTGGCCCAGGTGAAACGGCCACCGCCAGGGAAGATGAGAAAGGTGCTGACTCCAAGCCCAGAGGGGAGGCGGATGGAGCTTGCCCAGCCCCGAGCACCGAGGAGAGGCAGCTAGGGAGGAATTGCAGGAGGTGTCCATCCAAACAGCGCCTGACCTCGGAGACAGACACCACCAGGCTACCCAGCCACTGGGTCAGAAATGGCTCGAGGTCTTGGGACTGCAAGGCCGGGAAAGCCCATCTCCCCACAGGATTCACTCTTCCAAACCATCCCTGACACGTTTGTCCAGGTGATGGTTACAAGCTTCCTGCTGCCGCCCTTCTGTCCCTTCCGTTTAGTTCCCCATAGATTTAGCCTAAAACTCCCCTCCTGCAGCTCACGCCGTTTCCTCCCCCCCCCCATGGCATAGAGACTTTCTATTCTTGTGATATCAATCCCCCCCTGCCCCGAAGCTGAGATCTGTCCCTGTCCCCCTTCCCATGGCCGTCTCGTCCGGTGGCGAAATCGCTCTCTCTAGTAGCTCTTGCTTCCTGAACCATTTGGTAGCTGATCTGCAGAGCACGCCAGATGGCCCCCTAACCCGCCTGCTGCTGCTGAGCCTCACCGGGGCTGGCAGGACCAGTGTCTCCCATGTCTTCTAGGAATCTGGTCTCTCTCCATCCTGGGTGGTTCTCAGCAGCCCCTGCCAGATGCTCAGGGGGCCCAGGCTAGTCTGAGGCTTGGACCGCCTTGTGTAGCTGCGTGTGCGTATGTGTGTGTGTGCAAGGCAATCTAGCTTCCTGAAGGTGCTGAATGAAGCCCCCCACACCGACTTCCCGGGGTTAATCATTGGTACAGGGCAATGTTTACAGAGCTGTCGATTTAACGTCTTTTTCTTTCTAAGGTGACTGAGAAAATGGCCCCCTGCTTGATCCTGGGCGGTAATGACTGCTCTAGCAGCTCCGCGCGGCTGGAGCGCCTGCCTGCCTGCCAGTCAGACGACTTTAATGGCTGTGGTCTCTGCAGGTCAGGAGCGGATATATCCCAAGGGTCTCTGTGTTCTTTTGCAGAGGATAAACCGTGGAGGGGCTGGAGCGTTCTGGAAATAGAACTGACAGGCGAGGAAGCAGGCCTGGCGGCCTCATTTGGATCCTGAAATGGAAACCTTTGTTTCTGCGCAGAGGCTGCCCACCCAGGGGGCATGGAGCCTGTGTTGGCTTCTGGGGCTACGAGGTGCAAAGACACCAGGAGACCAATTTCAGTGAAGAAATCGAACAGAGCGAGACGCTGGCTGCTCTGGCTCCCTGCACTGAGTGACTGCCCCAGTGGAGTGACATGGGCAAAAGGAAGGCAGAATCCCGCCGGGACAGAATCAGCAAGTGCACTGGGGGGGACTGGGAAACCAAAAGCCTCCTCTGGGCCGACAGAAGAGCAACTGCCCAGGCGCCAGGGGGACAGAGAGAGAGGGAGACACTTCCTGCCCCCAAACAGCATGAAAACCACGTCCTCAGATTATTGGGGATCGGGCATGACTTTTCATCCAGGAGCAGCAACTGCCTCTGGCCCTGGGTGCGGGAGAGAGCCGGCAGAGGGGCCGCTGTGCCGGGGGACTTTACGGAGGTGGCACTCCGGATATTGGCGCCTATCTATCGCCGATCCGTGCTCCCCCCGCTGGATAGTCATCTCCGCTCCTTCCTCCTCACCTGGGAAAGGCACCCAAACTCCGGTGGCACGATGCTTCTCCAGGAGCCCCGGCTGGTTCCCTGAAGGAGGATTTGTTCCTCCCCCCCCCTTCCCCTTCATTGTATGAGTGCTGTGACATGCCCCCAGCGACATTCGGGGGCCGGGGAGGACGGCTATACAAATAAAATGAATGATTAATATTCATTCATTACTATTAGTCCATAGCAACAGGCTTCCCTGACTGGCACCAGACTGACCGTGTGGGGTCCTGCAGGCCGGACCGAGAGGGACGCCCCCCCCCAGCCTTCCCTCACTCGTTGGCAGGATTGGGATGTCTCGTCCTCCCAGGAAGTTGCTGTGTTTAAATTGTCTGACGCTTGTTTCTGCAGAACGGATGAAAGACGAAGCTCGTTTTCCTCTTGGGTGATCTCCAGAAGTGAATTTCTCTGGCAACGGTGACTTGCATCAGTGTTATCCTTTCTGCAGCTAACGAGCTTGCAATTAAAATGTAAATGTGTCGTTGGGCCTCTCTGGCAGAGTACTTCACGGCCCTTTTTATTACAGCCACGCCACTCCGATTGATCGAGGCTGAGACTCGCAAGCACCTGGCGAATAATTCTGTGCCTGGCTGGGCTCATGGCAGGAGTGAGGGGGAGGGAGACAAGCAACCTGAGATCGAGAAACTAATTGGAAATATTTGAATTTCACTCTCTGTGCAACAAGTCAGGGGAAACACAAAGCAAGCCCCCTGCAGAGGCAGCGTCTGAGACAATGATTTCAGCTCTGCAGCTTTGGGTGCAGGGTGGCCTTGCTGTTCTGTCCACAGGACCTGGCTCCATCCCCCTGCTCAGATGCACAGACTTCTTCGGCCAGCTGCCCCAGTGCTAACCGAGAGCTTGAATGCAGTGCAGCCTCCTGATCCAGCACCTCCAGAGAAACCGCAGGCATCTGGGAACAAAAGTAAATGCTGAGAAGGCACCAAATAACGCGCCATAGCGTGAGGACAGGCAGTGCTGCTGGACTGCACTGCAAGCTTGGAGCCTGGCGTGGGGCTTGCAGTGCAGACAGGCACGTGCTACTGGATTGCACTGCAAGCTTGGAGTCTGGCGTGGGGCTTGCAGTGCTGGTAGATGAATGCTGCTGGATTGCACTGCAAGCTTGGAGTCTGGCATGGGGCTTGCAGTGCTGGTAGATGAATGCTGCTGGACTGCACTGCAAGCTTGGAGCCTGGCGTGGGCTTGCAGTGCTGGTAGATGAATGCTGCTGGACTGCACTGCAAGCTTGGAGTCTGGCATGGGGCTTGCAGTGCTGGTAGATGAATGCTGCTGGATTGCACTGGAAGCTTGGAGCCTGGCGAGGGGCTTGCAGTACAGACAGGCACGTGCTGCTGGATTACACTGCAAGCTTGGAGTCTGGTGTGGGGCTTGCAGTGCTCATAGACGGGTGCTGCTGGATTGCACTGCAAGCTTGGAGCCTGGCGTGGGGCTTGCAGTGCTCATAGACGGGTGCTGCTGGATTGCACTGCAAGCTTGGAGCCTGGCGAGGGGCTTGCAGTGCAGACAGGCACGTGCTACTGGATTTCACTGCAAGCTTGGAGTCTGGCGTGGGGCTTGCAGTACTGGTAGATGGATGCTGCTGGATTGCACTGCAAGATTGTAGCCTGGTGTGAAGCTTGCAGCGCTGGTAGACAAGTGCTTCTGGCTTGGATTTCAGGTTTGGAGAGTAGATACGACAGTATTTTAATTACACACTGGGAAATAATCATTAATTCGCTCAGCGGTACTAATATCATTAGCAAGGAGGGCAAGAGTTCTTGAGTCAAACTTCCACTGCTGCATCTAGTTCACTTCTGCATAACCTGACTTTCTGATTGGTCCACTGTAACCGCAAGCACAAATCCCTCAGCTAATCGGAAGGGAGTGGTTGTCTGTGTGCAGCAGGAAATGCCTGCCTGTCCCTCACCAGCCCCTCTAGACCAAGGCCTTCCTGGATCAGAGTACGCTCTGGGGTTTTATACTACCGACTTTGTATTTTAAATTTGGGGTAACCCTCCCTTTTTTGATTATGATTTTAGCTATGTATATTGGTGTTTTTTTATTTTCTCAGGTTTTTTATATATTTTTGTAATTGCTGATATATCATTTATTCATTTTACTATTATTATTCATTTGTTTGCCTGAGTGCATAACCTGGTTTTATTGTACAATTCTACTGTCTATCACTTGTTATTGCAATGACTAGCTGTCATGCAAATAAATATTATATTATTATTAAAACAGCACTTGCCTCTCTGCATCTCCAAGTCTCCGTCAGCAACAGCATGATGCTGCGGCCAGGTCCCCCTCTGTTCTCTGGCTCTCCCTGAGACCCGCCCGCCAGCTGGAATGATGCGCTGCAATTGGGCATTTAAAGCCAAGGATCAGTTGGAAGCCACTGATTCTGATCAGCAGCTAATCACCTTCCGGGGGACCAAGAACATGGGTTTTCCCTCTGTTTAAAAAAATCATCAGACAGATTTATTTTGTTGCGTGAATGGGACTATAGCATTGTGCTCTGGGATGATCCTCTTAACGGCTTAGTGCAATTAACTTGAGCAGCATGGGGACGGATGGCACAGCTGCCTCTGTCTCTTTGCATCATCATTCACCATGGAAGACAGTACCCAGGAAAGCAGCGGTGACCAGCTTAGGAGTCAGGTGGACAAACAACTGGCCATGAGCTCCTTGTGTGATGCTGCAGCAAAAAGGGCTAATGTGATCCCTGAGTGAGTAAAAAAGGGAGTAGGAAAGGAATTTTACCTTTGTACGAAGCTCTGGGAAGGCACTTCTGGGTATGGTGCCACATACTGGTATCAGCATGTGGAAAAAGCTATTGAAAGCGTCGAGTGGGTTCAGGAAGGATGAAAGGGCCTGCAGACTGTCAGGAAACTCAACTGGACCGACTTCAGTCAGAGGCCTCTGTGGGGAGGTTCGGGGCTGTGGGGGATGATGGAGTGTCAATTCTAGATGTGGCTGAGTGTGTGTGCAGCAGGCAATGGGGCACCACCCTGTCCCCAAATTACTGGATGTGGCTGGGTTCTGTGTGCATACAGCGTCTTCTCCCCAGAACTCTGCGTAGCCCCCAAAATAAAGACTAGCCTCACAAGATTAGACCCTTGCTCGCACGCATGGTAACAACAAGGAAGGTGATATGGAAACATCGCCTGCTGGTGAAACCTGCCACGGCAACACGGGCCTTGTTGTGGAGCCGCTTCTGGTGTCAGTCCGTTGGCCCTTCTCTCTCCATCCCCCCTGCAGGGACACGGTTCTAAATCCCGCTCCTTTGGGGTTAATTGTCCCTCTGCAGCATGTGAGTTTTTTTGTTTGTTCCTGGTGATTTAAAAGTGTTTGGAGCCTCCTCTTCTAAATGGATGTAAACACCCTCCTCTCGGCTCCGATGTCGCTTGCATACAAATTCCTTCTCTCTGCCTGGATAATCAGTCACTTGTGATAAATGTCCAAATAGATCCATCACTTTGGGGGTTGTTTGTTGCTGCTCACTCTCTGGAGACTTTTGCTTTCTTCATTTATCAGTGTCTCATTCCCTCAAGGATAAAGTCGTTTTCTTTCCCTTGCCGGCCACCACCCCCCCAAGCTCGGGGAAGTTCTCGGGCGAAGGCAGCGAAAGGCCGGGGAGCTCTCAGAGAAGATCAGATTGTGTTGACAAGCGTTTCTTTTCCGCGGCTGCAAGTGGGGCCCGGCTGCTGGCAATGGGGCCATCGTCCTGCCGCTGGGAACAAAGCGCTCACATTTCGGGAGGGCAGGACGGATGTGGTTCCAGGACTAGGGCTCTCAAGGTCCCCACTGCCTCCTTCACACACACACACACGCATCTCACTGGTGCGCAAAGCCAGCGAGCAGAGTGATCGCTCCCCCCGGAGGAGCCAGCCTGCAGCTGCTTCATTTACAGGGGCCCCTGGATGAGGCCACATGGTGCTGAGTGACCCCGGCATTTCTTCACTCAGGGTGAACTTTACTCCAAAGTTCATGCCGGTTAGAAGATGCTGGGCTGCAGTGGGACACGGGCAATGCTGGGTGAGCCGCTGATTCGGGGAGGTGAGTGGCAGGCAGCGAGGGGCTGTGCACCAATGGTAGCCGTCCTCCCCAGGCTGGTAACTGATGCTTTGCAAGCACGCTCTTGAGGTTACTGCACCGGGCTGGGACTCAGAAGTTCTGGGTTCAGGTCCCAGCTCCGCTATCAATTCCGCTCTGTGCAATGTTGGGAAGAACCTTCCCGCAAAGCCAGGGTGATTGCTCCATCTGAGTCAGTGGCAGAGCCAGGAATGGGTCCCATTGGCCCGTCTTGCTTCCAGCTCATCGAGGGGAGAAGACAGCAGACGTTAGGCCAAGACTGAGACACGCCTCCCCCACCCCCCAGGATGTTGACCTCCTGCTTTGTCTGGCGGATCTTGAAGCAATGGGCCCCCCTATTTATCACGGCCCCCAAGAAGATGGTGGCAGCCTGGGGCGTGTTCTTGGCGGTAGATTTGCACTCTGCAGGGAGTCGTGGCCAGTGTGCTGTGTCCCTGCCTCCCTCTGTGACACGGTGGCTGGATGTCCAGGGCACTCAGGGACCATTTTCCACCATGGCCTCCTGCCCCCGGCTTGGAAAACTCCTATTGTGGCTTGTGGGAGATCAGGAGGGGCCCCGCCAGAACCTATGACACACACCCCNGGAAAACTCCTATTGTGGCTTGTGGGAGATCAGGAGGGGCCCCGCCAGAACCTAACACACCCCCCCCTTATCCCCTCTTCCTGCCTCTAATCTATCAGGCCTTGCTCAAGACCAGATTAGGTTCAATGGGGCCGGCCGAGGCTCCTGCCGCTGATCAGCTGTTTGCTGGCAAACCCCCTCCTGCCCATCCTCCGCAGCCCCTGCACAGCCAGAGGGGAGGCTGAGCCTGGAACTTCGGGTCCACCACCAGGGGGGGGTTGTCCTTTTATTCTAATTCAACACTGAATTCGAACGGTTACGGGAGAGGACCTTCCCCTCCCGGGTCCGGCTTCGGTTCTCATTTAACTAACATTGAGGGTGGCCTGCGACTCAGGTCCCACCAGTCTAAACTCTCTGACTATTGTCACGCGAGACCCCCTGGCCGCAAGGCTCAAGCCAGGGTGTCAGTGGGACAGGGGGAAAGGACCGGCGGGGCAAGGAAAGAGATCACTGTCTCACGCACGCTCCTTGCACCCGGGGAGCTCTGCAGGTCGGTTCGTGGGGAAACGAGGCCCGTCAGGATAGTATGTGGGCCCTTCCACGTGCTGCTGCACCAGGAAGTCAGGCCCCGATCATCATAGGGCGCAGAGCTATTGAGGAAAGGGAAAGGGGTCCCACTCACTGCAACAGTTATCCAGGAGGGGGTCAGGAGGCTGGTGAAGGAGGGTGCACGGGAAATTGGGGGGGGGGATAGGACCCAGGAGAGAGGAGAAGGCTAGGGGGGCTTTCACACTAGGGGGTAGGGCGCGAACCCCAGGAAGGGGAGGGGGGAACTCAGGGGTCACAAGTACACTACAAGCAACGGAGGGGGAACACACACGTATACACGCACAAGGTAACAAGGGAAGGGACGGGGGAGTATTGAGGAAGGTTGGGGCGAGAGGAGCAAGACACAATCAATAAGCACAACAATGGGGCCAGTCTCTCCAGATGTTCGAGCTCTGTTCACCGGCACCGCTGCCCTTGCAGTGCCAGCTGATAAAGGGCAAGTCCCGCCCCCTGCGTGCGCCCAGAGGTGAGCGGAGAGGCGCAAGGGGGTGCGGGGTCCAACTGCGTCGTGGGAGGGTCCTGGCAATTCCCCTCTGTTGGAGCTCCTGTCGGGGGTTGCTGGGGCAACTGGACGCATCGGCGGCTCCACGGCCTGAGCCGCGTTGTTTGTTTTGGAGTGGGGGCCGGGACTTCTGGCCTGCGGTGGCGGCTGACACAGGGGTAACTCCCATGTGATCTAGGGCAGTGGAGGAGGAGCTACTCTGGGCTGCCTTGTCCTTGAGTATTGGTACGTCTCCTCCCCCACTGGGCTGCTGGTCGAATCACCGCTCCTTGCTAGATTTACCTGCCCGCCTCATCCCTTAAGGGGATGCCGCTCAGCTATTTCCTAAACTAACTAACTTCACTCACAACTAGCTGAACCCCTGCAGGAGTGCGACCGGCTGCCACGCCGCGCTCCACAAGCAACATTGGCCAATTGGATTCAATGCCACTGTGAGGAAGGCAAAAAAATTCCGGGTGCCGGCCAATTAACTCCCGTCAGAAAGAATTCCTTCCTCGCCCCTTGTTACGGGTGACCGGCAATGCCCATGGTGCCATGTGATACGGGGTGGGCCTGGCCCGTCTTCCCTCCCTGGCTCTGTGCCCGAACTGGCTGCAGAGCCGGGTGCAACGAACCTAAAATGGCGCCGGAGATTTGCCTCTCGCGAGACTCCTGTTCGCACCCTTTGCTGGTTGCCACGGCAACCAGCCGTGTATTGGCGCCCCTGAGGGCAGGTTCTTTCAAGGCCTCCGGCGCCAGGAGGCGGAAGCGGTCGATCTGGTGCAAGATAACGCATCAGCTATGCCGTTGTCAATGCTGGGGACATGCTTGGAGGTGAATAGTGTGTTATACTTCAGGCACTGCAAGTCGAAAGCCCACCAGCCTCATAGCCCTGGGCAACTTTGACGACATCGTGTTTATTACATGGACAACTGCCAGGTTGTCGCACCAGAAAAGCACATCCTGGTTTGGGAAGGTGGGACCGCAGAGGTGCACCACCAGCACTATTGGGAAGAACTCTAGGAAGGTGAGGTCCCTTGTAATCCCCAGGGCCTCCTATTTGGGAGCACGATTTCCATCTGAAATACAGGCCAAAGCTGTGACCCCCTTCCCCCTGCCACATCAGACTGGACCTGGAGCTCCGCTTCGAGGAGAAGCTTCTCCATCCAGAAACTCACTCCGTTGTAGTCAGTGAGGAACTCCTGCCAGATCCTCCAATCGCTCCTCATCTCCACCGTCACTCTAATGTGGCTGTGAGGACGGAGGCCAGCAAGCAGCTTCACATAGAGACCCAGCCGGATCCCTCTGCAAGTGAAGTTCAAACTGCCGTGCCTAATAAGGACTGCAGCTGTCTCACTGCTGTCTTCTTGGCTGCAGTGCATTCCTCGATGGCAACCTGCAGGGCCTGCGGTTTGTCAGCTGGAAGGTGGGATAACTCAAGTACCGAGTCCAATTCGATTCCCAAGAAAGTCAACGAAGTCATGGGGCCCACTGTCTTTTCCAGTGCCAGCGGTACTCCGAGTTCCTCCGCCAGGGAATGGAAAGTGGCAGCAGTGCTTGGCGTTGGTTTGTGCCTGCTTGGCCCAAGAACAGGAAGTCATCTATGTAGTGGATGACGTTCTGGGATCCAGCCCTCTTATGAATTAGTCAGTAGAGCAGTGAGCTGAATCCCTCCTCAAGACCCACTTTTTCCTCGTCGCCTTTCCCAATGCCTGCTAGTCGTTCCCATGTACCTACTGTCTGCCCTCCTCGACAGACTGCTGCAACCAACCTGATTGTAACCAAGCCAAGCACACGCACCTGAAACTTCGCATCCGCCTGAATGTTTGTCTGCCTTCTCCCCTGTCTCTCCCACTGTCCCCCCTCCCTGTCTCCCCCTCCTTGTCTTTTAGATTGTAAGCCACAGGCAGGGA
>QEPC01001417.1:112056-131898 GCA_003113815.1 Sphenodon punctatus
GGGGGGGCACCTCCCTTGCAGGGGAGGGGGGCAGCTGCCAGCTGCTGCACAGCGGATTCGCAGCCCCCATCCTCTCTTGGAGAGACAAGAGGCCTGCCTCCACTCTCTCCTCAATGGATGGGGGTTCCTCTCTGGGGGGGTCTGTTGGGGGCCCTCTTAGCAGGGGCCTTCCCCTTCCTCTTATCCTTTTGCCATCTGGGGCTCCCCCGGCGGTTGCCTTGGTGTTTCCCCCCACACCACACTCCCACCTGTGGGGGGGGGGGTTCCCTTTGGAGGATCTATTCGGCTCTCCTGTGAAGGGGGGGCCTCTGGCCAGTCTGACGAGCGAGGAGGTGCCCACTCGGCGTGGGAGGTGGAAAGGGCCCCCCCTCGGGGTTGTCGGTGCCTCCTGGTGAGCCGGGTGTGCTGCGGGTGGTGTGTGTGAGCAGGCCTCCGGCCTCCCTGCCCCTTCAGAGGTGGCACCAGGCAGGCACTGGTGCAGGAGGGAGTGAGGAGGGGTGGGAGACAGTTCCCATGTGAGAGAGGGACTACTTGCCCTTTGATCCCCTCCAGCGGCCTGGAGCTCGGAATTGGCGTTTCTCCTCTCCCGGCTCCACGCCCGAACTGGCTAAAATGGCGCCAGGGATCCCGCCTCTTGCGAGACTCCCTTTTGCTTCCTGTGTATTGGTGCCCCTGAGTGCAGCCTGTGGGGGAAGGAGGTGTGTCCTCCTTCCTAGGCCCCCTGCTCTGTTGGGGGATGGCGAAGGCGGGTCGCAGGGGCTAGCCTCACTCAGGTGGGAAAGCATTTGCCAGGCTGCGTTAAGGCCACGGCCAAGACAACATGATGCATCTTTGCTGGAATGCTTTGCTGATTCGTTGACAGTGATTTGGAGCAAGTGCTGGTCCCTCCTCCTGCCCCCACAAAACAAATCAATCAATCAATCAATCCTTCAAAGGAAACCGGGAAGGAGCCCAAACTGCCTCCCCCCTCAGTCAAGGCCTTGCAGCAGGTGGGAGGCCGGAGGATAGAGAAGTCTTTGAAATCCAACTTCATGGCCAAACTCTTCTGAAAGGCAAATCGGCAGCGGTCCGGCAGGAGCCTCTTCAAAACGTTTGACTTTCCCCCCAAGATTCCACTCTTCCCCCAAATCCCATGTCTGAGTCCCGGGAGCAGCTCTCTCCAGCAGGGTTGTGTTCACATGCCGGAGAGGGTTGGCTCCTCTGTCGTGGTGCTTATCAAACCCGAAGGCTGGTGCTGCTGCGGACCCAGTTCCTGTTGCTCTGAAAGGGAGTGAGGGACGCAGATCCGTACGGATGAGAATCTTGCATCTGTGCCTTTCTCCTCGAATGCAAGCCTCCTTGGGTGTAGCCTGCCAGCTCTGGGAGGAGCTCAGATTCTCCTCCGTTTGTAGAATAGATTGCTTGGAGCTAAATTGGTCACAGCCGGCTTGCTTAGCAATGTCCAGTTCAGGGAGCTGGGCCTGTGCAGTGCTCACTGGCTCGCTGTCGTGAAACGACATTGTTAACTGGGTATTTCTGCTGCTGGCGGTGGCGGCGGCGAGCTCATTCCACCCTGCTGAAGTGTTAATTTCACAGGATGGCACCTGCACGGTCTGTGTAACACTGAGCACTAATAACACTGATGACGCCTGCTCAGGAATCTGCACCTTGGGAACCATGCCAGACTATTAGACTCTTTTCCTCCCCATTTTCACTGCTGAAAATGATTTCTCTTTTGTACGAGATGGAGCCGTCCAGATGAGGTCTTGCATTGAGCCAACTCCAGTGAGTGCACAGAGCCCTTCCTCAGGCATGTCAGAAGTGATGCCTGATCCGAGGAGGGCCCCAGGGGGCTGGGACGCTCGGACACTCTCACCTGCCGAAGTTGGTTCAGGAAACAAGCTGATTGGAATGGCTTTGACTCCACCTCTTCCACTAGGGTTCCAACATGGCAAACCCCCTTCTCCTCTGTAGACCCCATTTTCCAGGTAGACAACGCATGTGTAGCCTCCATCCCAAGCTCTTCAGAGGGGACCCGTCCAGAGCCTCGATGCACAGACTTCAAGAACATTTAGGAGCGGATGGCTTGATGCTTGCACTGCCCCGGCCGGCCAAACGCACTCAGTAACTCCTAGTCCAACCCAGCTCCAGGAGCAAGAGCGGATCCATTAGGAAGCAACCACCAATGACTCGCCTGCCCATCCCTGTCAGGACCCGGGTCTTGAACCCTTGCTGCTGGGGTTCTCGGAGTGGCAGCCTGGCTTAAAGCACCTCTGCTTCACCATGCTGCAGGCTCAGCCACTCCCCCCAAGAGACCTCCTGGCCACGCCCCTCCTGTCTGTCCCAGCTTCCTGCCTGGCTACCTGTGCTCACAGGAAACACGGCCATGCTCCCCTTGCCTTGAACCTGGGCCCCCACTCTGACCTCCCTTTAAGTTCCCACCCTGCTCATGCCCTGGTCTCTGACCCTGCCAGACTGGTTTGTGTGTTTCCATCCTGTCTCCCTTGCTCTGCAGCTCCCTGTCCACTTGAGCAGCTCTTCCCTCCAGGGCATTTCTTCCCCTTGGGTCTAAAGTGCATCCCCTCACCAGTTTGGACCTTATCAGCTTCAGCTTTGAGCCACTGGATTTTCTTGTGCCTTCTCCAGTCTCTACTCCATACGGTCCAAAGAAGCCCTTGAGCATCAGGGACCCAGAGACCGTGACCAGGTCACCTCTTGAGAAGCTAGAGAGACCAACCAGCCCTTGGTGTTCTTTGGTGATCTCAAGAGACCACAAAGATTGTTCTCAGCCCCTTGGAGCCCCCAGGAGTTCTCAACCCCTTGTCACTCCAGAATTCTTGATTGTTCTCTGGTTCCCACGGCTTCCACCCCACCCGCCCCCAATGGAGCAGGCGTGGAAGGGACCTCCCCCTGGCAGACAAGGGGCAGAACAAAACCCACTGACAGACCCAGGGGAGAGGAGATGGTTTGACATGTTTGAATTAAGCGGAGACTGTCCCCCCCGTCCCCAGTGCCGGGCAGTTCACCGACACAGAGTAAGCTGCAGCCCCTGAGCTCAGACAGCTTTCGCGGCGAGAGGAGCGTTTGCTTGGATCTGCCCCTTGGATTGCAGAGCAGGACATGTCAACAAAAGCGCTCTCCTCCGGTCAGACTTTCCAGGCCAGTTCTGATCTCGCAGGGGGCGGCACGGAACCAAAGCTCTGCTCAGTGACCTTGGACTGTCTCCTCTCCTTAAGGGAACCCGAGGCTTTTATTGTCGCATGAGGCTGCTCTTGTCAAGCAGAATCGCCAGGTTCTGGACTCAGATGCTTTGTCCTATAATGCTGACTATTGATTAGGACTGGGACGCCAGGGCAAATGATGGGTTCCATTTCCTCAGTTTTTGTTTAAAGGGTTTTGCAGATTTAATTATGGGTCCATATTTCAGTTCTGTATTTAAATCCATGGAAAGCTTTAACTCATTCCCTGGGCCCCTACCCCCACCCCCTGGGGCCCTGGTCTGTACTCACTGGCCTTGGAGGGCTTGATTGAAGCTCTGCTGGCCCACCGCTGCTGGGCCGGGGGGTGGGGAGGAGACTCACGGTATGGTGCGCAAGGGAACCTGCTTGGAGACCCCCACCTCCACAGCAATGGCGGAGCTTCAATCAAGCCGTCTGAGGCCAGGGCCCTGGGGGATCCAAAATAAATAAGGGCCTGAAAATTGCAGGCCAGTTTACAGCCTGTGTGAAACCGAAAGTCCGATAGTCCCTGGGATTTATGTAGGAATAACTGCAGCTGCGTCCCCAGATCCCACCTGTGCTCCTTCTACCCCAGCATACCAGGTGGCACCCGTTAGCTGCGCAAAACTCCCTCCATTATAAAAGTAGAGCTGGGGGGAAATTTCATGAACTTGAACATGGATTTAATGAATGTCTGTGGATTATTTTTTACATTTTATTTTCAGAACTTGAAAGGAGGATTCTGCAGGGATGAGTCCTGGGTCCAGTGCTGTTTCATATCTTCATTAATGCCTTAGATGAAAGCGTGGACAGTATATATTTCAAATATGCTGATGCTACAAAACTGGGGGGAATTGCAAACTCCTTAGAAGATAAGATTGAAATTCAATTTGACCTTGATAAATTGAAAATCTGGGCTGAAAACGACAGAATGAAGTTCAAGAAAGACAAATGTAATGTGTTGCAGATAGGAAAGCAAAAGCAAAAGCAAATGCAAAAGCATAAGATGGGAGATAACTGGCTAGCCAGCAGCACCGCTGAGAAGGATTTGAGGGCAATAGTGATCCCAAACGGAGCACACGTCACCAGCCTGCGGCGCTGGGGTAGAAAAGGCCAATGCCATCGTCAGTTGCAGCGTGTTCCGGTCTCGGCACGAGTCTCTACACTCAGTGCTGGCCAGACCTCTCTCGGTTTCGGTCTTCCCTTTTGGGCGCCGTAGCCCAAGAAAGAGGTTGAGAAACCTGACTGGAGTCAGAGGAGAACGGTGTGGAGGCTCAAGGCCTGGAATGTACTGATGGAGCTGGGCACGTTTAGCTGACAGAAGGGAAGATTAAGGGGGGACATGTTGACCGTTCCCAAATATTTGAAAGGCTGCCATGCAAAAGCTGGAGGCCACTTGTTCTCCTTTGTCACTGAGGACAGCATGAAAAGCCAGGGGTTTAAACTGCAGGACGGCTGGTTTAGGCTAAATATTTGGAAAAGCTTCCTAGCTGTTAGAAGCATTCAGCCACGGAATGGGCTGCCCAGGAGGATTGTGGAAGGGTCTCCGGCCCAGAAGGGCTCCAAGACAAGACTGGCCAGATGTCTGTCAGGCATTAGGCCTCGGGGATCCTGCTCCTGGGTGGCGGGTTGGACCCTTCCAACTCCCCAGTTCTCCCCAGTTGGAGGCCGTTGGGAGGGGAGCGGCCCCTCTTCAGCTTCCGACTGTCCGGTCCTTTGCTGTAGGTTGCGATGTGTGCGTTTCCAGCGGGTGGCACCTGCCAGCTCAGCTGAGCTGCGTGGGCACCCGGCTGAGTCTTGGTTTTGAGAGAACGTGAGGTTTCGCACGGCTACAAGGCTTCATTGAAACCAAACATTGTCCCGGAATAACTGAGAGCACCGAAAGTCAAACTTTCATTTTTGTAAATGACAGAATTTTCCTCTCTTCCATGAAATCGATTTGGTCACATTGAGCCCCTGCCAGAGGGGATAAAACCCTCCCTCGGGGGCACACTCTACCCTGGCTTCTGTTAGTCACCATTTGGCAAAGGCTCTTAAGCAGGAGGATTTGTGCCCCCAGATCCTGCTGTATTTCAAGAGAAAGGCCCAGAGGGCTCAAGGTGTAAATTCAGCTCTGCAGCTGGACAACAGGAGGGCATTGTTCTGGTGGCAGGCTTGAGAGTACAGAGACCTGGGCCTGCTTAGTTTCCATGGCAAGCAAACACCACACACACACACACACACACACACACACTGCAAGCTAAATCAAGGGGTTTATTGAACAGGAAAGAAACATGAGCAAAGAAAAGTCAAATCAGGAAACATTTCAATCCAAGTGAGTAATGGCTCATTCCAAAGGAGTCCTCTACCGGAGAGTGGATGCTAATCAGCCTGTTGGCTAAACAGAGGAAGAGAGGCCCATTCAGCCGCTGGATGCTGTGAGCAGAGTCGCTTTTGTGTGTGGGGAGAGAGAGGCTCCTTCCCTGGATGGCTCTGCACTCAGCTGCTAATTGCCTTAATCCTGCCATTGGAAACCAGCAAACAAAAGGGGTGGGGGTGGGGGCACAGCAAGGAGCGTAGAAGGGAGCTGAAGTGGATTATTTCAGGAGCGGATGCTCTGGAGAGACAGGTCAGCTTGTCTGTCTGTCTGTCTGTCCGGCCTTGTGCACGCCCAGGCCTTGGTGCAGCTTGCGGGCAATGCCGGGGACAGAAGGAGACACCCGAGGGAAGGGCCAGGCAAGCAGGATTGATGCCACCCAGTGTGCCCAGTTGTGACTGGAGTCCGGCCCCTCCTGCCGGAGAACGGACAAGGCAGGGAGGGGAAGGAAAGGAGAGGCAGCAGGAGCCACGTTCCCGAAGCTGCAGTGCTACACTGACAAGGGAGAAAGGGGATCCCTGCGGGTCAGCCAGTCTAAGGAGAGGCAGAAAGGAGCAGCTCCGGGAGGCCTGACAGCAGAGGGAGGGATTTGTCAGACTCTGGGGTGGGTGAGGTTGGGATTGAGGGCAGTGATGATGCTCTGCTGTTTCCAAGGGATGGGGTGGTTGCCGCTGTTTTGAGAGGAGGAAGCTACCTGTCTGCCGCGCCCCACATTCAGGACAGGATGGGCCCCCCCTGCTTCCCCTGGCTAGTGTGTGCCCATGGCAGTGCTCCTGGGTAGATTGACTTGGGTTAAAATCCCCTCCGGAGAAGCCACGCTTGATGGGAGGGTCACAGGCCTCCTGGCCTTAGGACAGCATCCTTTCAACCCCGGGGAAGAGTTTTAGCCCCAGGTTCCTGCACCCAGGAGAACCTGTATCTCAGAGCTGAGAGCCTGCTGCTTGAATCCAGGCTCATGCCGGGCTCGTCCAGACAGCGAGAGGAAGCAGGTAGATAAACATGTGTCTCAAATCTCATTCCACGGCTCTGGCCTCCCAGGATGTTTGGGGAACGAAGGATCCCGAATTGTGTTACTTGATTGCTGGGCCCCAAGGGCTGTGCGTAGGCGGTGATCTCTCTTGGTGAAGGGATTGGCCGTGTGTCACGGAGGAACACGGGGTCACACACATGTAACATGGGCCTACATGTAGACTACAAGTCTGGTAAATATGTAATGCAAAAACCACATGTATGTAATATTACAACTGAGAACTGTAAAACTCAAATTAGGGCTATGACACGTGACGAAGCTCCAGGAAATGCAAAGAGATACAAAGAATGTGTATTTGGGAACCCTGGCCCAGACAAGGTGGCCAGAAACATTAACAATGCTAATGTAGGCAGCCATTGCCTACGTGCAGAGACAGAGAAAGCTGATACCAAGAACAAAGGGAATTCTAGAAGCCTCGAGAAGATACGAGGAGTTTCCTCCTGGGGATATAAGGAGTTGTGGCCCAGAGGGAGAAGGGACTATCAGTGACTTTCAGGAACTCACTCACCATCTTGCAGCCAGCAAGGCTGGAAAGACATGAACTGAGAGACAGGTCTTTGCTTTCTAACAACTCTAAATCTGGAGACCCAGTCGCTTACATCAAGGGCTGAGAAGAACTTATGGACCTTTGTAGGGTAAGATGCTTAATTAGGAACTTAACCAGTATAGGTTAGGAATGTGTTATATTTACCTTTGATTTCTAGTAACCATTATGTATCAACTATCTTGCTTATGTAATCAATAAACTAACTTCTTATCTTTATGAAGAAGTGTCTGTGTCTAACATTGGAATACAAGTGAGCAACAAGAGCCCTCAAGCTCTTGCGAACCCAGAGATTAAACGGGAAGTATTGGGCCCTTGAGTGACAGAGGGGTTGTCCCTACGGCAGGCTTGAACCGGCCAGAGAGGAAAACTGGTTCAAGTGGACTGTGCGCGAGGGAAACTGAGTCACTCAAACCCGGTAAAGTGGGGGTGCGGACCTCCAACCCGTGACAGTTGGCGCTCAATGAGAAGGGTCAAGCTCAGCTTGTGGACCAATGTGTAGAAAGTAGAGGAGTCCTCCGTGACACCGTGCCCCTGCTGCAAGCAAGGCTATTCGGGTATACAAATCTCCTGAGAGATGCAGAGCAGGTAAATAGGGAGCTGACTTTAACCCTTTCTCAGAGCAGCAGACCAGGGGGTTAACATCCCAGGATGAGAGCACAGAAAAGGAAGTTACTTACTTGTTTCCACTCAACACACCATTAACCTGTGGAACTCACTGCTGTGGGATGTTGTGAAGGACAATAGTGTGACTAGGTGAGTGCTTAGAGGATAGGGCAATAAATGGCCATTAGCCAAGCTGGTTGGGGAGCTGGGAGTGGACAGAGGGAATGAGCTGCCCCATTGTGACCTGTTGATGACTTCTCCCAAGTGACCGAGAACGGCTCAGTCTAGCAGTGGCCATGCGTCTAACCTAGAGCGGAGACAGGAGCTGCTAATTAATTAAAACAGACCAGCGAGCATTGTCCTCCTGTCCACGGGCCACTGCACACGACATCATTAACAAGCATCCAATGCCATTAAAGCTTCAGAAAGAACACGGTTTCCTGAGTCAAACGCAGGCAAAACCAAGCTGGCATTAATAAGGGGATAAATAAGGGGTGTCTGGCCTGAGAGGGACCGGGATGGGAGCAGCCCCTGGCTCACGCCAGTAATGAGCCCCTCTGCTCCCCCAAAAGGCCAGGGCTCCAGAGCCCTCCCAATTAGGGTTTTATGACTGATGGAAATATCCCACTCACGCCCGGCTAGAGCAGCCCAGTCTAGAGGGTGACTGAGGGCGCGGCAGACATTATTTAATTCATTTATATGCTGCCCCCTCCTGCGCGAGCATCTTGGGGCCGTTAACAACATTTAAAAACACATCCAATGTTAAAATTCAACATTTAACCCCACATTAAAATAACCCAACAATCCCCCCCTCCCCTCCCATCTCCCTCGGCAAAGGGCCGGTGGAACAGCCAGGTCTTACACCGGGGGTGGGGAACCTCAGGCCCAGGGGCCAAATGTGGCCCTTGACAAGTTTTTCTGTGGCCCCTTCCCAGTGCCTGGAGACATTCTCTGCCCCCAAGCATTGAAAGACCGAGCTCATGATAATGGCGTAGAGAGGAGGGTCTGCACACAAGGGTCGGGGACAGATCCATGGCATAGATCCAAGTCTGGGCCCTCCTTTGATTGAATACACCAGTTAAGCACCCTGCTCCCAGCCTCTATGTGGCCCTTGGAGCTTGTACCTATTTTCAGTGTGGCCCCTGGGACAGAAAAGGTTCCATGGACAGTCTTACACTGTCTACGCATAGAGGGGAGGTCTACGGTCAGGCGGACCAAAAAACGGGAGGGAGTTCCACAGCCGCGGCGCAGCCAGAGAACACCCTCCTCATGCTCGACCCCCAGGAAACCTCAAGGGGGACCTCAAGGGGGGGCGCCCCCAGCCGACCGCAGAGGCCGATCCAGAATCCGGAGGGTGCGGCGGTCCTGCAGGTAGGCGGGGCCCAGGCCATTTAGGGCTTTAAAGGTCAAACCCAATCCCTTGAATCGAGCCCGGAAGACTATTGGCAGCCAGTGCCGAGAGCGGAGCACCGGAGTAATGTGCTCGCAATGACTCGTCCCCTTCAGGAGACAAGCCGCCGCGTTCTGCACCAGCTGCGGCCTCTGGACTGTCACCAGGGGTCGCTCCACGGAGACCGCGTTAGAGTAATCGAATCCTGAGGTAATAAAAGCCTGGATGAGTGTGACTAGGGCCGTTTTTAGACGTGCGCGGCGGTGCCCGCGCTTGTTTTCCAAAAGACCCGGCAGCCCAATTTACACGTGACGCCGCCAAATAACCGCATGCGCAGGTGATGTGCATCCATTTCTGGCCGCGTATGACCGGCCTCGATCGCCGACCTGAAACATACGGTCTAAGTCAACGTACCAGATGTAATTGGCAGAACGCGCCCTTTGCCACAGCCGCCACCTGGACATCCAGGCAAATCTGCAGCTCCAGCAGCACCCCCAGACTCCGGAACTGAGATACCGCGGGGAGGACGGACCCCATCACTTTCCCGACTTCCCCCACAACCATCACCTCCGTCTTGTCAGGATTTAACTTCCAGTGACTCCCCCCCAGCTGAGAAACACCGGGTGAGCCCCCTGTGATCCCGCCCTGGAACGCCTGGTGCTGCTGCCGGAGATTCCTTGCAGGGGCTCTAACAAGCGCTGCACCCAACTGGCTCTGAGCAGGGAGCAGACCCAGGGCCAGGCCCTGTGGGCCCCGGGGCCACAGATAGGGTGGAGCTGCCTCCTCTGGCACTCTGAGCCAATCAGCAACTCCAGCTGGGGCAGCAGGTGGAGCCTTGGGTGGCCAGACCCCCTGATTGTGGCTACCTCCCCCCCCCCCATTGGCCGTTGGGGTTTCTGTGCTTCTCAGAGCTCTGGTTGCAGCAGCTGTGCAGATGCCTTGCCTGCACCCAGCCTCCCCAGCCTCCCTCTAGCTGCTCCTCCAGTCTGTGTTCCCTCCTCCCCCGGGCTCACTCCGTGCCCCCGCCCCTCACTCCCCCAGGGTGCAGGATCATGTCCCTGCTCTGATTCCAGGCTCTGACCCATAAAGTTGGTTCCCAGTTTATGATCACGGATCCCAATCAGGACTTCGGCCCAAACTTGCTCTGGTCATGATCCTGGCAGGAGCCTCACTTTAGCTTGGATCTCACAAAGCTCCTGCCACCCCAGCCATGAGCTGGTCTCCTGGGCTAGCACCGTGCACCGTCTCCAGCCACACCCTGACCTGGCCCTGGGGGCAGATCACACTCATAGCACAAAGTACTCTGGCCATACTTGAACCCCCCTCTCCGTGGGCTGTGGAGGGCAGGGGATAGGGGGCACCAGCAGCACGCTGTCGGCCCCCTATGGGCTCTGTGGGGCAGGTAACTGGCACAACTCAGGGTACCCCCCAAATCTGCCCTATGGGTCTGGGGGAGGCACAGTCCGCTGCTGCACAGGGCGGTTGCTGCAGGGACCAATCCAGGCAATGCAACGCACGTGCGAGGAGCAAGCAGGGGGCTTTTGAGCAGGGAGCAGGAGGGCAACTCTGGAATCCAAGAACGTTTCCGGCCCTCTTCCTTTGTGGAGCTTCTGAAGGGCTATTGCTCTGGGCAGCGCCCGGTGAAGTGGGGAGGGAGGGGATTTCCCCCCAATGCACTAATAGCAAAGCAATTAGCACGGCAGAGCCCCAGCCTATTTATCTCACTCTGTTCCTTCTTTGCAGAGGCCTCGGTAATTACATTAGCCTCTAATTGAAACCAATTTCATGTAGTTTAGGAACAATTAAAGCCCAGTTGCTGGAAAGGTCAAGTGGAAGGGGAGCAGCAGTCCTCTGTGTGGAGCAAACATACTATTAGACCCTAAGCTCTTGGGCAGGGACCGTGTCTATCTTATTTTCTATAAAGCGCCAGGTACATCGCTGGCGCTATATAAATGCTTATAATAATAATAAATAATAATAAATAAATTAATAGCAATGATGATGGCATGGTGCTGGGGGCAGTGCTCCTCCTTGTGGCCTGGACACACGTTAATGGCAGGGCACCGGGAGGAGGTGGCTCCGGCAAACCAAAGTCCCCAGAGGGAGTTTGTTTCTCTAGAAAAAGAAACGGCTGCTGAATTGCATTTCCCACAGTCAGGATTTTAACACGACAGAATTGCCATGCTGGGAAGGGCGCGTCAAGGTCATCTATCCCATCCCCTCTCATAGAGCCAGTTTGAAACAGTGACAGATGGGCCTCCCTCCTCTAATTCATTCATTTAAATTAATGTAAACCCCCCCCCCAATCCCAAGCAGGGGGTTGGACTAGATGACCTTTGATTCCCTTCCAGTTCTGACATTCTGTGATACAAATCCTCTAAAAGACCCAGCGTCCCCCCCCCTGACAATCCTAGCCTCACCCGGCCAATTAAAATGTCTGACATCACCTGGAAAATTCTCAGGGTTGGGCTTTGTCAAACCTCCAGGGGAGCGTAGGAGAGGAGGGGTCGTTTAGGTAAATTTCCACGTTTGAAAGCCTCTCCCTTCTCTTCTCCAGACTAAACACCCCCGGTCGCCACCCAGTATCTTTCCTCCAAGCTCTTGCTTCCTAACCCCCTTTGCTGCCTCCTGTCCCCAAGGGAGTATCCTCTCCTTCATGTGCAAGGCCTCGAAGCAGATGCAGCCCCTGGCTTCACGACCTGCCTTCTCAGGCAAGAGAGAGCCAGAGTCCCGGTTCTAGTGCAAATCCGGTCCGTGCTTCCTCGTGGTGTTCTGGTTATTAATAGACTCCCCCAGCCCAGTGGGATGCTCTCACGGCTTCCTCTGCTCAGACTCAGGTTACTGGGATTTTCAGGTAGTAATTAAAGCAGCCGCCGCCTGGGGGGATGCTGCTGAGTCAGCACAAGAGGGAGATAACGGGGTGGCGAGAGATGGGGAGGCGTTATCTGCCTGGACTCTAGGCACAAGGCACGTTGGTCCCAGGCTGGGGGTTGATTAGGATGCTGAGAGGATGCACTGCCGGCTAAGCCCCTGCAATCCAGTTCCTCATGCCAGTAATGAATTGGTTAGGCTTTAAATACTGCTGGGGATTTAGGGCTGAGTGGGGCTCTGTGTGAGTGGCCCTGCTCTCCTCAGCTGCAGGAAAGTTTCCAATAGTCTGTTGCCAAAAGAGAAAGTCATCAATAACAAACAGCAGCCGGGAGGCTGGGGGAATATTCTAACAGCTGGGAATCATGGAATCCTACGGAGGTGGGAAGGAGTTTGAGGGCCATCGAGATCCAAGCCCCCAAACCCCCCTAAAGCTCGTTCAGCTGGGGTCTTTCTGGAAACACCCAGGGAAGGAGATTCTACAAGCTCCCTCAGTAATTCATACAGTTAGGATGTTTGTCCTAATCACAAATCCTTTCCCTGTTCTGTTCTGCAGAAACCTCCATTCCATTTCCTAGGGAAATTAAGTGGCTTGCACCTGCCCTATCAAATAGAGATCCCCCCTCCCCAATTAGCTGCACCTTCTAAGTAGCTCGGGAGCGACAGGCCCCAAGGGAGTATCCTCTCCCAGGGCAGGCTTTGGATTATATGAGACCGGCCCCTAAAGAGCAAATGTCGTATGAAACCTGCAGGAAGCGAAATACCCCAGCGGAGTGAGCAGCGAGGAGGTTGTTAATAGGAAGAGACCAGACCGTGAGAATAATGGGATGCCAGATGGGGACTCCAGCCAGCGCTACAGAAAGGGAGGTTCTCCTTCAGCCGGTGGGAGAGGGATTGGGAGACGCCGAGGGACTGAGCAGCCCGTCGGAATGCAGAAATTGGGCTTGTTCGGAGGCTGGCTTTACATGGTGATCGTTAAACCGGAGGGTTTCCCCCCCCCCAGCAATACATGTTGGGTCCCCCCTGCCCTTTCTTCCTGTAGCATCAAAGTGCTCTGCGGCAGCTGGAGGTGGGACTGTCGGGGCATTCCGAGGCCTGGGGATGATATTGCATATCAGGGGCCTTGCTGATGGGGCCTGCGTGCGCGGATCGCCAGATTTGGGGTCGGGAAGGAATTTCCCTCTGGGCAGATTGGCAGTTTTTCACCTTCCCCTGCAGCCTGGGTGCGGCTCACCTGCTTGGGACACCCGGATCTCTTGTTATTTCAGGCATCGGTGTGTTTGGGTTGGCCCTGGGCTCTGCTTGTAGCTGTTGATGGGATTTCTCTGCAGATGGTTGGGGAGTGGCAGGTCCTGCAGTGGGGCGGGGGTCCCTTGAGGTCCCTTCCAGCCTTGAGACTGGAATAGACTCTGGTTGTCTGGTTGGTTTTACACTGATGCTCTAATACGTAGACTCTATGACTATGTATTGACCCCTCTAAATCAAGATTGTACATGATCATCTGAACAGCCAGGTTGGATTAATTTACTTCCACTTCCTGGTTTTTGACTCCTGTTTCCTGGTCCTATTTCAGATTAGTTCAACCTGATTTTCAAGGATTTATTTACTCTGGAATAAAATAAGTCCGGAATAGTGACCGTGTAAATGCTTATTCCGGACTAGCGCCCCCCTGCCATAGAGGACTGCGGGTAGAGTTTACGTCCCCTCTACCCAACCTCTCTATGGTATTGAGTCACAGGTATCCACGCTGCCTTCTAATCCACTCTGACCCTGCAGCAGAGGGAATCCATCATGCCCCACCCCGGCTCCAGGGACCCATCCATGACAGCGAGCAGCATAGGCCCAGCAAGGACGTTGGGAGGAGAGTTGGGGCTCACAGCTGCCCACACAGCACCCAGAAATGAGAGCAGCAGAAGGTTCTGTCTATGTGGCTGAATCCCCTGTTTCTCTCAGCTCTCTACACAATTACAGATTCCCCTCTGGAAATTTACATCCCAGTCAATTAATGACAAGGCCGATGCACTATCCTCTCAGTCGGCGTTTCCCAAGGCGCTATAATTCATCGGTGCTGCACCTTGGGATTTGTGCCATTCTCTTTACCCTGCCAATCTGGATTAGTGCTTATTCCAATGATGCTCTAAACAGTTCTTCCTGACTGACGACTCCAGAATGACAAAACTGGAGTTACAGCTGCTTTGGAATAACCGTGTAAAACTACCCAGCCACATCTCTCCCTGTCTCTGCAGGGGTGTGTGTGTGTTGGGTGAGTGTGCAGCCACCGCGCGGCCGCTTGCTCTGTAGTGCCTGTTCCTGAGCAGACGCTGCTCCGGGGCAGCTGGCGATTGATGGCCTGTCAACACAGACGGAACACACAATCACTTTGAAGCCAGAGGCAAGTTGCTCTTGGAGGTGAACAAATCTGCAGATGCTCTGGGGCAACTTGCACTGGAACTCGCTGGCTGGGGCAGCTTGCTCCATCTGTAGCAAACGTTTCCTTTCATAGAATCCTAGCGCCACAAGGGGCACTGAGTCCAGCCCCCTACTCCGGGCAGAGTCTGCCAAACCTAGACCATCCCAGAACCAGACTCCTCTTCTTAGAGAATCCCCAACTGTTCCCTTCCCTGATGTCCCCTGTAGACACACCCTGGGAGCACGGCTGGAGACTAGCTCCAGTTTCTCTCAGGGCTGCGCGTGATTAATCCGTGGGTCTCTTGCCCAGGGAGGGCAGATGCTCTCAGACTCACACCTTGTGAATGCCCCACTCCGGGTTCAATCCAGGTACTTGGTTGGATGCAGAGTTCACTGGAAGGGATTCCTGGGCCTGTTGGGTTCATGAGGCTCCCCATGGGGCTGACCTGAGGCCCTCTCCATCCTAGAGACCTACAGCCTGCTTGGCGGGACCCAGCTGATTCCGCCCCAACCCGTTAGGGCCAGATCGAGTGGAGTCTGGAGTGGCCCCGTCCTCCTGGGGTGACATTCAGGTTGGGTCAAGGTCTGTGCTTCGGACCTGCTTGCCTTGCAGTGGCCCCATTGCAGCCCCTGGGAATATCTAAGGTCTGGTTCTGCGGCCATGGGTTAGCCTAGGTTGCCCATTAAGTGTAGAGAATCTTAATGATGATGATGAGATTAGGAGCAGATTCCTCATCTCCCTGGGAAAGTGTGCAAGGGCAGTGTGTGTGTGTGTGTGTGTGTGTGTGTGTGTCTGTGTGTGTCTGTGTGTGTATGTGTTCTTCACCGGAACCGCAAGACCCACATCCATCAGTTCAGTGTGTGTTTAGGGAGGTGGGGGGCACGCTGCCTCTCCACTGCCGTGTAATATGCAGACATGCCTCCCCGGAGTGCCACGGAGAGAGGCAGACGCAGACTCTGTCAGGATCACAGCTGCTCTTGCTGGAGCACGTCTCTCCGCACAAAGAGAATCGCTCCTCTCTGATCAGCCTGGTGCTCCAAAATCCCCCTCCCAACTCCTCCCGTTGTCGTTAAGCATTTCCCTGGCATCACCGCTCTGCTCCTGCAACACTGAGAGGCAGGAGAGAGAGCCCTGGCAGAAAAGATCAAACATCGCCGCCAGTGCGGCATGGATCCACAGCAGAGCGGGGGGGAGGAGCAGCCAGAATGTCACCACCTCAGCCAGGAAAAATAAAATCTCTGGGTATCAAATAAAAGTGGCTTTGTTCTCCAAAGTGGAGAGATTCCAGATCAAAGGCCCAGGACACCCGGGTTCTTTCCTTGGCTCTGACACCAACTCTCTGTGTGACCCAAGTCACATCACTTGGACCTTGTCTACAGGAGACATTTGCCACGGAGCAGTTTGCCTTTGCTCTGTTCCATTGGGGCGCCCTCCCCTCGCAGCACAATCTCACCTGCTATGGGGCAAGCAAGAGGCGGTTTGTGGGTAGAAGTGAGGGACAATTTGATTTGGGGAAAGGAGTCCATGGAGACCTCACTCAAGGGCAAAGGCTGGTTGGACTGGGAGGTAAATGGATGTGGGGATGTTTTGTGCAGGAGAAGCTGCGTATTGGCCAGGCGTGCTGTGGCCGCCGGCTGTGGGGGCTTCCTATAGTTTTCTGGGCCCAATTCAAGGTGCTGGGTTTGACCTTTAAAGCCCTAAATGCTCTGGGCCCCACCTGTCTGAGGGACGGCCTGTCCTTCCAGGCCCCATTGCGGCCCCTGGGATCGGCCAGGAGCACCTCCCTGTGGGCACCATCCGCTAAGAGCTCGCTTGCTGCCCTGGGGCTATGGAACTCCCTCCCCCTGGAGGTTTGGTTGAGCCCAAGCCTGGGGCGGCTCTTGGAGGCGGACTAAGACTTTCCTGTCTGGCAGGAATGAGGTGGGGTTTGATGGATGGTTTTGGGGATGGGGGGTGGGGGAGGTCTCTGTGTGTGGGGAGCTGGGGGAGGGGTTGGGGTAGGGGGCATGAGAGGGTTGAATGTGGGGAATGGAGAGGTGGCACTGGGTGGGTCTGTGGGGAAGGGTTGGGTTTTTTGGGGGGGGTTGCCTTTGTATTTTAAAGTTTCTAGCTTTTTAAAATTATGTTTTTATCTCTACATTTTATCTCTCTGCCAAAACGCTCATCCACGCTCTAGTAATCTCACACCTCAACTATTGTAACCTCCTCCTCGCTGACCTTCCCCGCTCCAACTGTTCAAAACTCTGCTGCCAGGATCATCCACCTAGCCCGTCGCTTTGACCATGTGCAGCCTCTCCTCTCCTCTCTCCACTGGCTCTCCCTTCCTGACCGAATCCTGCGCAAGCTCCTCGTCTTCACCTACAAAACCCTTCACAACCTTGTCCCCCCCACCTCTCTGCCCTGATCTCCCTCCGAACCCCTGCTCGAGCACTCCGCTCCTCTTCCATCCCCTCCCTCACCCTCCCACGCCTCCCCTGCTCCCCCAAACGCTTTCGTCCCTCTCCCTCGCTGCCCCGCACGCCTGGAACTCCCTCCCGGCCCTTGTCCGCCTGGCCCCCACCCTCCACACCTTCAAATCCCTCCTCAAAACCCACCTCTTCCGCTCCGCCCTTCCTAACTCCTGCTAACCATCCCCACCCAGGATTATCCCCCACCTGCTATCAGCAAACTTCCAATTACTGTAACCAAGCCAGGCTCTGTGGAATCTGATCAACCCTGTGTTTGGGGCAGTGAGTCTGTGCAGGATTGTGACAGGATCCTGATCTCAGTCACTTTGTGCCTGGAGGGACCTGGTCTTTAAGTACCCCGTCTGTGCAGCTCCCGGCGTGATGGGGTCCCAGTTTCAGCACCTGCAAATTCCAGTGGTAAATACGAGCCAGTGGAATGGGGTGAGCCCTGCTGGAGGAATCCGTGCATGTTGCAGAGAGAAACCAATGCTCCTAGAACCCCCTCTGGCAGACTGAGCTGCTCCCCCTCGCCCCCCCGGTGTTTTCGACTCTGACCTGGCAAGATGTTTATGCTTCCATGAATCATATGTAACAACTTACAAGAATGCGACTGGAAAGCAATTTGAAGAAGAAAGCATAATAATTGTCTCTCTGATTTCATCCCAGCTTTATGAGAGCAGAGCAGATAACCTTGAACAGACAATGTGCTCAATTATGTCTCAGTGCATGCATACTCAAAATCAGTGGCATTTCCCCTGTTCTTCGTGAATCTCCAGGCACGAGACACCGAGTTGCGTGGAGTAAACAAGGCACTCAACCCAGAGCCCTCTGGAAGGGGATATTGGCCATCAATAAACAAAGACAGCGAGTCGAAACTCCCCAACCTGAGCTCCGTGCGTGGGTCCCGTTGGGATGGTGCAACCAAGCTCTGCGATTAGAACGAATGCGCTTGGTTTTAGAGGCAAGTCTCCCCGGGCATTCAAAATAATTTACTTGTGAGCGTTGCACCGGCTGTGGGCTCGCTGGGGATTTGGAGCAGAGCTGTAGGCTGGGGGAGTAGTTCATGGGGATGTCCAGCTCTGCCCTTCATAGGAGCCTCATATACTGGAGTCAGAGTAATGCAGAGGCCAGGGCCTGCTGTAATGGAGGCCCCCAGAGTGCTCCCAGACACAGAGTGAGACAGGTGGATTCCAGACCCGTTCCCCCTAAGCGAGGCCAGGACCAGCCAAAGGTGGGGGGTTTCCTGGATAAAAGATGCCTCCCGTGCCCGGGAAATGCCAGGCAGTGAGCGAGAACGAGGGTGCCCCGTGGGACCAGTAATGCAGAGTTTAGTCGTGTTCCAGAAAGGAGGGCGCTCAAAGGGAAGAGAGAGTGAGATGCCTGCCAAGGAAGGGCAGTCCCCCCCCCTCCCCCCGGGAGCCTTTCCACCCGCATCTCCCTCAGCAGCTGGAGCCGGAGGCACCGGACGGATAATTCCCTTTCTCAGATGCAGGAGGCAATTTCATGCTGGTGCAATCACCCGCCGGGCCCACCAGGAGACTTCCCCTGGGATTGGGCCAGTGTCCAGGCTGGGGTCTCTGTCTCTGGGGCACAGGCCAGGGGAGCTGGGGATGGGGTGCTGGTTGGTGCTGTGCTCCCAGCTGAGCACTAACTCTGGGGTGCAGGGAGCTTCCCTCAAGGGCAGGGCAAGGCCTGCTGAAATCGGGTGCGGGGAATACTTGCATTCTGTGGACCACATTGATGGGATACCTGGGTACCGACTGGGTACCCAGAAACCCCCAAAGGCGATAGATTATGGTACCCATTTTTTGATTTTTCAGTTACTGATTGCTGGTATATCAGGTCGGAAAACCAAAAAATCAGGATGAAAATAAAAAGATCAGGACCAGATGTCGATTTTCCAGGATGAAAAATCAACAAATGGGTGTTGGAAGTCAATAAATCAATAAAAAAGTAAAAGAAATCAGCATGAATTCCAGAACACCAGGGACCTGAATTCGGTTGCAATCGGGTCCTGGCTGATACAAAGTTGTCGGGTCAGTTTGGGTCCCGGTCAGTACAACATTATCGGGTTGCAATCGGGTCCCGGTCGGTACAATGTTGTCAGGTCAATTTGGGTCCTGGTCGGGTCAGTTCAGGTCCTGGTCAATACAATGTTGTTGAGTCAATTCAGGTCCCAGTCGGTACAATGTCACTGAGTCAATTTGGGTCCTGGTTGGTACAATCTTGTCAGTATGATTCAGGTCCCAGTCAGTACAATCTTGTTGGGTCGCAGTTGGGCCCTAGTTGGTACAATGTTGTCGGGTTGCAATTGGGTCCCGGTCGGAACAATGTTGTTGTTGTTGTTATTTTATTAGCATTTATATAGCGCAAGCAATGTACCTGGTGCTTTACAAAGAATAAAATAGACACGGTCCCTGCCCGAGAGCTCACAATCTAAAGACGGGGGAGGGGAGACAGGGAAGGGGGAACAGAGGGAGAGACACGGGATGAGACATTCATGAGGATGCGAGAGCTCAGGTGCACGTTCTTGGCTCAGTTACAGTAAATTGGGAGTTTGCAGATAACAGGTGGGGGATAATCCTGGGTGGGGATGATTAGCGGGAGTTAGGAAGGGCGGAGCGGAAGAGGTGGGTTTTGAGGAGGGACTTGTAGGTGTGGGGGGGGGCAAGGCGGACGAGGGCAGGGAGGGAGTTCCAGGCGTGCGGGGCAGCAAGGGAGAGGGACGAAGGCGGTTGGGGGAGCAGGGGAGGTGTGGGAGGGTGAGGAAGGGGATGGAAGAGGAGCAGGTCCCGGTCGGTACAATGTTGCTGCGTGGCAATCGGGTCCCGGTCGGTACAATGTTGCTGCGTGGCAATCGGGTCCCGGTCGGTACAATGTTGCTGCGTGGCAATCGGGTCCCGGTCGGTACAATGTTGCTGCGTGGCAATCGGGTCCCGGTCGGTACAATGTTGCTGCGTGGCAATCGGGTCCCGGTCGGTACAATGTTGCTGC
>QEPC01001417.1:147875-166830 GCA_003113815.1 Sphenodon punctatus
GGGGGGGGGGGGGGGGGGGGGGGGCTGGAGGAGGGGCAGGGGGAGAGGAGGGACCGTTTTCTTTAATAAGGATGTTGCAGGAAGGAAGGAGGAGAGGAAGTGGGACCAGGGAGAGGATGTTGATGGGGGGCCCCAAGCCCATTTCTTGCACCTGGGCCCATTCCAACCCATCTGCACCCCTGCGAAGGGGCTACTGTCAAAGCGGATCTTGGGGGGTAATTTTCTCTCCCATCATTTGTGCCTGGCAGGCAACCCCATTTCGTTCTCCCAGGTGAAGGGACTATTCTCTTGGGGAGCGAGCATCCTGGGCGTTGGTGCAGGCTTGGAGGAAGAGGTGGGACTCTGCCGGCTTCCTTGGGGATGGAACCTGTTCTGTCACTCCCCTGTGTTTGGAGCCTGGCTTCTTCGGGTAAGTAACAGCGCAAAGCACCCAGGTTTGTCAGACTAAGCCCTTGGGTCTGAAGTCCACGCTCAGCCTGGCAGATTGGGATGCAGTGGCTCAGCTTCTCTCATTGTAAAGCTCTGATTGTGGCCTGGAATATTAATCATCACAACAGAGACGAGAGAGAGAGGGAGGGAGGGAGGGAGGCGCGGCTCAAAGCTGCCAAGAACAGACACAAACATTTTTCATCTGCTTCAACACGCAAAATTAACTCTGCAAATCTGCAGGAAACAAACCCCGGCATCTCCAGCCTCCTGCGAGAGGGAACAAAAAGTCACCACGTTCGCACAACCGAGAAATGCACAATGAATGGAACTCTCCAAGGCTTGTGATGGGTGGGATTGCTCCTTAGCGCCTGCTCAAAGCTGCCCCCCAGATCTACCGGTTTCCTGACCGCGTCTTGTGCAGCCCTGTCTGCCCAGAGGGGGCTGGCAGGCAGAGGGATTTCCCTGCCGGAGGCCTTGGTGCCTTTGCTAACACCTTGATGGGGCTTGTCTGGAGGGAGAACTCACAGCGCAGCCTCGGGTGGCTGGGGACCTCGGGCAGTGGGGTAGGAGGGCAGCTTCTCTCGCCTGGACCCTAAACCCTCACTCCAAAACTAGGTGGTGGCCACCTCAGCAGCTTCCAGGACATTTACATCCTGAGAGGGGAACAGAGCAGTGCAAATCTCTCCACGGGTCTCGGCTCCCTCTCCTGCCTGCAGAGCCAGGCTAAGGAGGGCTGGCAGCCCCGGGAAGAGAATTGGGGTCCCTTTGTACAGCCCAGGGGTCAGTCTGGCCCACGGCCCAGGTCCCTCCTTTCCTCTCGCGGGACGGACTCGCCCACAGAGATGATTAAACAAGAGCTTGGGGAGCAGGGAAGTAATAGAAAACAGCATTCCCCAACAGTTGAGCAGATGCTGGGCTTGGATTTAGGGAAGGGGGCAGCAGGTCTTTGTGTTGCTACATGGAGATAGATTGAATTTGTCTTGGAGGAGAAATAGCTCATGTTCTCCTTGGTCTGTGCACGCAGCTGTAGCCAGGGACAAGGGGAGTGGGACACGAGGCAGCCCCGGACATTGTGTGTGTTTGTGTGTGCGTGTGTGTGTGCGTGCATGTGTGTGTGCGAACGTGTGAATGCATGCGTGTGTGTGCGTGCATGTGTGTGCGCGTGTGTGTGCGCGTGCGCACATATGTATGCGTGTGTACACGCATGTGGGTGTGTGCACGTGTGTGCGAGTGCGTGTGTGCGTGCATGTGTGTGAGTGCATGTGCGCACGTGTGTGCGTGTGTGCGCCCATGTGTGCGCGCATGTGTGTGCGTGCGTGTGCGCATGTGTATGTGTGCGTGTGTGCATGCGCATGTGTGTGCGAATGTGCGTGTGTGTGCGCATGTGTGTGCGCATGTGCGTGTGTATGCGTGCGTGTGCATGCACATGTGCTGTGTGCGTGCGTGCGCGTGTGTGCGTGTGCGCATGTGTGTGTGCGTGTGTGTGCGTGTGTGGCACGCATGTGTGTGTGTGTGCATGTGTGTGCACACGTGTGTGTGTGTGTACACGTGTGTGTGTGTGTATGTGTGCGCGTGCACAAAGGGCGTGTCAATAGCAAAGCTCACTTGGGGGAGGAAGCACCGGCCGATTAGCGAAGGAAACACTAACTGAAAGAGAACGCTAGAAATTAGCCCAGCCCAAGTCTGCCTCTGCGCCTGCCCGGCGCTGGGAGAGGCTGCTTGTCACTGCAGAGAGGCCCAGATGTCACAGTCACTTCTCACGCCTCAGAAGTGACGCTGGCAGCGCCTCCCAATGGGGCTTCTCGCGCCCCTTTTTCAGCTTGAGATCAAAGCGTCGGCGTCACACGGTCGGCAGCTGTGACAGCAGAGTCCCTGGCCTGGGTTTGAATCCCAGCTCTTCCAGGCCTGGAGCTTGGAGATCGGCCCTCTTTGCTCTGGAGAAGCAGGAATTGCAGCCTCCACAGCCCTTTTCTCCGGATACCTGCTTCCCTGGGGCTCTGGGGAGGCCACTGGCTGGTTTCCCTGCTCTCCCCTACGACTTTGCTTGGGCCCCCAAAGTGCTTGCTGCTCAGGCACCGAAACACACCTCCGCTTTCCCAGGGTCCCAAGCATCCAGCGTTCCTTGGTTATTGTGCCCTCCTCTTGGCAGAGCCCGACCATCTGGGGAAATGGGGACCGAGCTGCTTTGAAACCTGGCCTCTGCTGTTGGAGGCTTCTGAGCTGCTGGGACTTGTGTCCCATTGGCTTTTCGTGGTGATTTTTTTTCCCCAAAGGGAAAACTGTCCCTGAGGTGCTTGGAGTCAAAGTGCATTTGGCGCCCAGTCGCCAATGCTGCATTTGAAAATCTCCCCCTTGGCCTCCCTGGGGCTCTGCTCCCCATCTGCAACGAGGGGCAACAGCCCTGCCCCGCCCCACCCCACCCTGATCACAAGGCCCCCTGCCATGTTGGATTGCCACACACTGCCCTGCCAATCCTCTCGGGGGGGGGGGGGGGGCTGAGGCATGGCCTTCAGGAGGCAGGTGGGCAGCAGGGAGATGCTGAGCCCTCCAGCCTCCTCACTGCTGAATCTGCCGACCACAGGAGGATGCCCATAATGGTTACAGGCAGTTTCATAGGGTGGCAGAGCCAGAATGCCCCCCTGGGCTGGGGCTCCCCAATGGCATGGAAGTGAAGCCCGTCCAGCGCTGGAAGTGGGCAGCAGAACGCAACTGAAACAGAAGCTCCCAGTAGACTGAGACCAGCACCGTGGAATGACCAAGAGACAGAGGCGGCTTCGGAGACTAGAGCGAGCTGGAGGCAAAGGCCATATGCTGGGAATGGAGGAGAGCAGGGGGTGCATCTACTGGGCACGCACCAGCACTCGAATGAGAACACACATGGAGCAGTGCGAGGGGCACAAAGCTGTGCAGCCAGACACCAGAGGAGACCGTGCCGCTTCATGAGGTCCCAACACCAGTCGGGATTGACATTCAGTGACAAGAGCTCTGGGGTCGGTCGGTCGCACAGTGGATCATTCATTACTCCAGTTTCTGGGACGCGCTCGGCCCGGAGGAAACGCAAACCAAACTGTCATTGGGAGCTGCAGTTGGGTCTCTCTGAAAGGCACAACGCCCCTCGCCCCTCACCCTCAGACAATGGGCCGCGATGCATAGCCGGGAAATTCCGTTTCCCCATGGAAGCTCCTGCCGGCCGGTTCCCTCCAGATCGTTATTCTGATCTTGGGCCGTTGGCACGAGCTCCTGGGCAGATCGATGGGTGTGTCTGCTGCTCACCTCTAAGAACCCGCGTCTAGGCTGGGGGTGGGGGTTCTGCCAGGAAAAAAATCAGAACTGGTTTGAGAGAACAATATTTTTTGGCAGAGAACGGTTTGTGTTGTGAGAAATTGCTTCCTGCTCCAGTAGGGGCACCTGAGAGTGTGGGGGAAGAAGGTCCCAGGCAGCCAGGCCCAGTTTGGGAGCCACCCCAACTAGATGAGCGCTTCTGGATTCCCCATTTCCTGTTGAATATTGTAGTAAATGATGAGATGGTAGAATCGCTAAAAGCCTCTGGTTCTTTAAGGGCCAAGTCGCTAGGAGCTGAGTGGCTCCATCCGCGTAGAAAGCCTCAGCGGGATGTACGGCGCGTAGCCCAAAGGGAGAGCGATGACCAGAGGCTGCCCCTGGGAGGGGCCCGCCAGGCTGGGGGAACAGACCTGGAGAGAGGGTCGTGCCACTCAGATTAGGGAGCAGGGAAGGACTCTGGAAGCCGGGAGGCAGGAGTTTACGAGGTCCGGCTATGAAGGGACCGTGCCACCTGGTCAGGGCTAAGGCTAAGGGCCCCGGATGGGACTGTCTAAGAACTGTGCGTACGGGGATGATGGACATAAGAGCAAGTCTGTAAACAAAGAGCATTGTGTTGAGGAAGACCCTGTGGCACGGACTGGCCTTACTGGGGTGTGGAACCCATAAAGACGTAGCCCCCAAGGCAAGGGTCACCCTGGTGTGTTGATAACAGCCTGAATGAAGATGGTACAAGTACCCGGTGAAGATGTCGGGTGGGTTCATCCGGGCGCTTCTTTCCGGGGTTGACCCCACAGGCTCGAGTCCACAACAGGCGGGGAATTACGCTGCAGCGTTCCTTGTCTGGGAGCCAGGCACAATGCCCTGACTCCTCCTCACCAGAGTCTCTCGGACCCTCCCGGTCCTTCCGGCTCCATTCCAGACACCCCCGCTGGCTGCTCCTCACCCAGACTCTCTCGGACCCTCCCGGTCCTTCCGGCTCCACTCCGGGCACAACCCCGCTGACTCCTCCTCACCCAGACTCTCTCGGACCCTCCCGGTCCTTCTGGCTCCGTTCCAGACACCCCCGCTGGCTCCTCCTCAACAGACTCTCTCAGACCCTCCCGGTCCTTCCGGCTCCGTTCCAGACACCCCCGCTGGCTCCTCCTCAACAGACTCTCTCAGACCCTCCCGGTCCTTCCGGCTCCGTTCCAGACACCCCCGCTGGCTCCTCCTCAACAGACTCTCTCAGACCCTCCCGGTCCTTCCGGCTCCATTCCAGACACCCCCACTGGCTCCTCCTCACCAGAGTCTCTCCGACCCTCCCGGTCCTTCCGGCTCCGTTCCAGACACCCCCACTGGCTCCTCCTCACCAGAGTCTCTCTGACCCTCCCGGTCCTTCCGGCTCCGTTCCAGACACCCCCGCTGGCTCCTCCTCAACAGACTCTCTCAGACCCTCCCGGTCCTTCCGGCTCCGTTCCAGACACCCCCACTGGCTCCTCCTCACCAGAGTCTCTCCGACCCTCCCGGTCCTTCCGGCTCCGTTCCAGACACCCCCGCTGGCTCCTCCTCACCAGAGTCTCTCTGACCCTCCCGGTCCTTCCGGCTCCGTTCCAGACACCCCCGCTGGCTGCTCCTCACCCAGAGTCTCTCTGACCCTCCCGGTCCTTCCGGCTCCGTTCTGGGCACAACTCCGCTGGCTGCTCCTCACCCAGACTCTATCAGACCCTCCCCGTCCTTCTAGTTCCACTCCAGACACCCCTGCTGGCTGGGGAAACCCCCTTTCCAGATCCCTTCCCAGCAGCCTCACTACAGGCTGGCTCAGCCTTCTGGGATCTCTCTCCACAGTCCCCTGGAAGTTCCCCCTACAGGTCTAGGCCTCTCCCCCCCGCCCGTTTCTGGACTCTCCAGCCCTCCCTCAGGGCTGCCCATCTTCCCAGCAGGCTGGCTTTGCTCCCGCTGCTGCTCTGGACTCTGCTAGCCGGACACTATCCCTCCTGGAGCTTTCCAAAGGCCCTGGGGCCTTTGGGTACCTCCTTCTCCCTCCTCCTGTCTCCCTGCTAAACCCGCCCTGGAATGACCCTCCATGACCAGCCTCCCCTGCAGCCCCGCTACTGGCCGGCCCAGCTGAGATGTCCCAGATGTGGTCCCACAGCCATAGCCTGCGCCTCTCCAGTTGGAACCACCTTGAGCTGGTGCTAACTTACTTGCTCCTTAAAGGGCCAGGGAGGGCTATACCTCTGGAAACTACCCACTAACTACCCTGACCTTTTAAAGGGACGCGGAGGCTCCCAGCGAGTGACAGTCAATGAGGCATGGTGGTGTGTGTGTGTGTGTGTGTGTGTGTGTGTGAGCGAGCGAGCAAATGAACACGATATGAAAATCAGACACAAGCAAGAGGCTAGACTGACAGGAGAATCATGAAACAGAAAACGTTGTGAGTGAAAGCTTGAGAAACTGGGCAAAATCAGTGTCAGCCCCTGCAGGGCATCCGAGATGTCTGTGTAATGCTTGAAAATGATCCAAGCTATACAGTCAGCTCGGCATCGGCTGAAGGAAGGAGGGTGAGGCTGTTGCCTATGAAAGCTCATGCCTCCTTCTCCCAGCTAGTCCCTAAGGTGCCAGCCTGCTGCTCCAACTGTCCTTGCAGCTAGTGTGCGTTTCCCCCAGGAAAGTAGGGTTTGGGGCGCCCCCCCCGGTATCCCGCTGGCTGGTTTCCTGGCCCAAAGCACCCAGATGGTTCGCCTGGAGTGGATGCAAACGCCAGGTGTTTGCCTCAACACACAGTGCTCCTGCTGCAAAGGAGAGATATGTTAATGCAGACTCTCTGCCTGCAAAGGATGGCTCCCTGGTAAAACGGCTCCTCGGGCCAGGCGCCAGTTGGCGCTGGGACAGCAAAGGTCCCTGGCTGCTGTAAGTTCCCTGGCTTATCTAGAAAGGAAGGGTGCCCGGGGAAGTGGCAGCCGTTGTGGCGTGACTCCCCACCAGCGGCAGGAGAGAAATCTCACATTCTTTGCGGCGCAAGACAGAAATACGTAGCCGAGGTTGATAAAGGGCCCGTTGAACGGATTCTGGCACCATGTCTATCAGCAGAGCCCAGCACTGCCTGGATTCCTCACACGGACGGACGAGACCAGCCCCACTTAGCATTTCACTGAGGTAGAAAAACAAATAAGGCTGGTTTGGGCTTCCAGCATTGACTGTGCTTCCAGAAACCCAGCCTTGCTCCCGCCCTGGCTGCCCTTGAGCACAAGAAGTGCCAGATTGAGTCAGTCCCAGGGTTCCTAGAGCCTGACGTCCCATCGCCAGCAGCGGCCAGAGAAGGGTTTGACCCCAGGGCGATTCTGGCGTGCTCCATCTGCATCTCTGGCGCTTGGTGGGTTAGGGGCTCCCTGCGCACGGTGCCGCGTCCCCTGAGTGTCCCGGCAAATAGCCCTCGACGGGGGTTGCCTTCTTGTCTAATCCGACAACAAGGGGATTATTATATATTTATTATTTTATTTATATAAGTTTATATCCTGCCCCTCCTGCCAAGGCAGCCTGGGGTGGTTAACAATTTAAAAAAAAAAAAAAGTATAAAAATAATATATAATACTATAAATGCAATATATATAATAAAATACATATAAAAACAATACTAATACAAATATGGGGGAAATAAAACACAAAATATACAAACACCCCAACCCCTCTAATCCTCAACCCCCCTCCCTTCACCCATCTCCCTAACCCAAATCCTGGCAGAACAGACAGGTCTTGCGTTGTCGTCGGAAGGAGGCGAGGTTCGGGGCCACCTGGGCCCCTGCTGGGAGGGAGGGAGTTCCAAAGCCGAGAACGCCCTCATTCCCTCGCCACAGTCGCCCCCCTGAGACGCCCAGGCGACTTCGAGAAGGGCGCTCCCAGCCAACCGCAGGGGTCGATCAAGGATACTGTTGGCCTTCGCGATATCCCACAGCAATGAGCTCTGTGTGTTGTGTGGGAAAAGACCTTCCTTTTGTTGGTGTTAAATCTGTTGCCTGACAATTTCATTGGACTCCCCTTCGTTCTCGTGCGCTGAGAAATGGTAATGACGGAGCCGCAGTGACCTTGACCAAGACAGGTCATTCCAGAGTGCTCAGTGAGCAAGAGGGCCAGAGAATGGCAGGTCCATCCAGTCCCAGGCAGGACGCCCTCTCTCTACAGCATCGCGGTGGGCAGGTGCTCCTGCTCCAGATGGGTTTGGGAAACATCCAAGGAAGGAGGCGCCATTGGGCAACGTAGCAGAGTCCGTTGATCAGTCACAGTTTCTTGTAGTTGCAGTTAGGATGTTTCCCCTAATATTTAACTGAAATCTTCCTTGCTGCAATTTGTGAGCTAATGGGGCTGCCTTCCAATTCTTTGGGGGCAAGGACTCTCTCTCTCTTTGCATAGGCAGGGGAGGGAGGGGCCTCTCTGCTCTTTTTGCAAAGGGAATAAATAGAAGATCCCTGTGTAGATCCCTCCAGAATCAGACCCACAAGTCGCCAGGTCCATGATGGGGATTAGCTCAGGACTCTTTATTTTCAGTGCCACGTTCCTCCACCCTATACACAAAGTTACAGTTCAGTCTCTCACCACCTAGTGACTCCAGAGCTCCCTGCTCACATCTGCTCCCGCTTCCCACACAGTTCTCCCTCCAACTGACTGACTGACTGAGACAGAGGCTTTTCATACCCCTGGGCTGGCTTAACCACGCCCACTGGGTGTGTCTCTGAGGCCCAGTGCTTGGCCTCTTAAAGGGCCATGACCCATTTGAGCCTCTGCTCTGCCACAATCCCCTTTTGCCAAATTAGGAAAGGCTGAAGGATGATTTTGGCAACTCCGTGCACAATTTGCTGCAAACAGCATTTCCTCTATGGTGACTTGCAGGGGAGGATCTCAGAAGAGCTCTGCCCCTTCCCTCCAGCCCTTGGGCCAGACCCGGTCAGCACCCGTGAGCAGCCTCCCCTCCGTGCCACGTCCGACCAGCGGAGCCGTACAGGCCGTTCCCGACAAATGCCGCGCTCCATCAGCACTCTCCGCTGCTCTTCTTTTAGCTCTCTACGAGGCTTTGAAATGCATCCAATTTACAGGAGATGACCCGGGAAAACTAATATCCAGCCTCAATGTCAAGCCATTTGCATGACAGAGCCAAACATCTTGCTGGAGAAGAAGCAATGAGGCAGGCTCTGAGCAGCTGATTAAATCCCCTGGCCTTTTCCATTAAACGTGCAAGACTGAGTCTCCCTCGTGCCCCCCCCCCCCCGCTGCCCGCCTCCATGCTGGGGTGGGGATGGATCGGAGGCGGCGCAGGCTTGTGCCTGTCACCAGGCCTGGCGTGGTTTGCTGCCTCTGAGTGCAGAAATTGAAAGAGCCTTTCGCTGTCAACTCAAAGGCCTCGGAGCATCCTCAGCAAGCCCTGAGCTCGGCTTAGGGATTCTAGCCTTGATTTGCTGCTGCCGGCACATGGGAAGAGCAATAGGAAAACTGCCCTGCCCCCAGAAGCCTCCGTCTCCTCCTCTTGTCAAGACAGCAGACACGTTCAAATTCCGCATTCAGCTTCTCCTGGAGCCTGTTTATTCAAGGCCACTGGAGAGGCAGCTCCATCAGGGTCTCCCTGCTCCTTGCCTCAGGCTCCTGACCCAGGAGAGCAGGGATAAATTGGGGAGTCAGACTGCCTACAGAGGCTTCACCCACCCTTGCTCCCCTCTTCTTGCCAGAAGATGGCTAGATCTCAGAAGTTGCTCTAGTTCTTCTCCCCTGCGTGTGTAACTGGGACTAGCAGTCAGCCATAGCCGTGGGACCTAGCCCCAGAGCAAAGCAGTTAACCCTTTCTGTGCTGTAGGGCCAGCCCTGCCTCCAGCAGCTCAGAATTGCAGCCTGAGTGGGTGCCACTGGGGATGTTGGCATGACTGGGAGCCAGCCAATGGGGTGCAGACACTGGCAGCTGCTGTCATATTCTGGGGGCATGAATACAGCTGTTGAAGAGGAGCTGCACAGGAGCCCTTCCTTCCTTCCCCACCAGAAAGGATGGGAACCCTACTCCTCTGCTCTGCGAATGCCTGGTTTCTTTTCTTTTCTTTTCTTTAATGAGTTGTCCAATCTTGCTGGAAAAAAACACCTGCATTCTGAAATTAGCATAATGTCCACAATTTAGTTAATTTGCATATATTTCCCCCTGTTCACAGAACTTGAGGGTCCTGGGTGAAGGTTTTAGTTATTTCCCCCCAGGATCCAAGGTCATTCAGGTCAAATCTGCAGCATATCCCGGTGAGAGCTGACGGCAGCCACGGATTGCCCTTTCGTCACGCTGAAAGAGACAGGGCGTCATGAAGCACTTTGCACACGGGGTGAGCGGGGGGAAGAGGAGATTTGTGGCCTGCTCCAGCAGGCGATACGTTAGGCCGGGTAGGGAGCGGTGATAGAAGGTTTCTCTGGCAAAGGCCATTGCTCACTCTCCCTCGGTGTCCCAGCGCTGCGAGTCAATGGGAGACGGGGCGCGGGGTGGGTGTGTTTGGTATGGGGCTGGATAAATAAGATTCATTATAATGATTAATCATTAGATACGGGGGCCCGAGGTTCCCAGCGAACCCAGCACTCTGTGGTGGATCTGCTAGTTTGGGGGCTGCACACGTCTCTGTCCGGCGACCGTGCCGGGAAGCGGCATCGCTGCTGCCCCAAAAGGGGCTCTGATGGGGACGGTGGCTGCTCTTCCTACCACGGCTGGGACTGGGATTTTGGGGTTCTCTGTTCTCTAGCTGTGCCCCAAGGCACCCCGGGATCAGCCATGACTCCGTTACCCCACTTACAGCCACCACTGGGCACCGCTCTCCCCAGAGTCCGCCAGCTCGCCAGGGGATAATCCTTTGTGGCCTGCGTCTCAGGCCTCCGCCTCTTGTCAAGACAACAGACACGTTCAAATTCCGCATCCAGCTCCTCCTGGAGCCTGTTTATTCAAGGCCACTGGAGAGGCAGATCCATCAGGGGTTCCCCCGGTCCTTACTTCAGGCCCCTGACCCAGGAGACCGGGGGCCGCTATGGCCGTTGGAGCACGCACGGGCCCCAGAAGCCATTTTGCACATGCTCAGTGCCAGTTCTCGGCCGCGTGAACGGGTCGAGAATCAGTCAGTTCTCGACTTGTTCTCGTTCTCGCACAATCCCAGTGGGAAGCTGTTTCTCACGGAGATTCTGTGAGAACGTGAGGGCGAGTTTCAGGCCTATGCTGAAGTCATCAGAAAAGTAAAAGGCTCAGACTCATCTAAGCCAAGAATCCCCCAGTCAGTTTCCGGGGCCAGTAACCACCCAGACACGAGCTGTTTTCTCTAAGAGTCCAGAGAGTTAATATTGGGTCAGACTGAGACAGGGGAGCTGCTAAGCGGAGTTAGCATCACGCACCGTTCGGATTCCATTTCGTGATGCACCTTCTGTTAAATATCAGGGTGTGCGCGAAAGCCCTGAGACTCGGAGTCAGGCCATTGAGGCAGACCCAGCTGCACAGGGGAAACTCCTGCTTTGGTGCAGTAAGAGAGGAAACCCCTTGCCGGGAGCCCCTCTGTGCATGGGCTATGGGGCTGCCCCATCCACCCTGCAAACCCCTTGCCTCCGGGCTCAGTCCCTACACTGTCTGCCAGGCACCCGGGCCCTGACTCTTTTTTATTAGCCAAGCAGAAACCTGCATAAATTTATGTGAACCTCTGCATGCTGGTTTATTGTCCGGGGCTCTCCTCCGGGAGAGGTGGGGACCTGATGGGCACCTGTGCCGCCGCGCCCAGTTCCCCTAAATGCTGCTTCTCTTCACCCTCGCAAATGAATTGCTGACAAATTTGGTCTGTCGACGGGAGGTTGGATTTGGGGTGTGTGGCCAGGGGCTCCGTGCTCAGACCCTACTCTGCCTCGTGGGCCTGGATGGAGGTCTACAACTCCCATGCTGCTCTCTGTCAAGTCCCCTCTGGGTATGCTGCTCAGATCCAATCCAGCACTGCAGTACGGGCCCAGTGCCAGAGTGGTTCTGCTCAGCCTGGAGACAAGGCTCAGAGACCACAGGATGGACAAGCCGGGGCTGGTAGCTAGGTGCCTGCTCCACGTCCAGCATATCTTCTTAAAACCTGACTGGGTGGTAGCTAGGTGCCTGCAGTACGGGCCCGGTACCAGAGTGACTGTACTCAGCTTGGAGACAAGGCCTGCAGCTCAGAGACTGCAGGATGGACAAGTCGGGGCTGGTAGCTAGGTGCCTGCTCCACGTCCAGCATATCTTCTTAAAACCTGACTGTGGGTGGTAGCTAGGTGCCTGCAGTACGGACCCGGTGCCAGAGTGACTGTACTCAGCTTGGAGACAAGGCCTGCAGCTCAGAGACTGCAGGATGGACAAGCCGGGGCTGATAGCTAGGTGCCTGCTCCACATCCAGCACGTGTTCTTAAAACCTGACTGTGGGTGGTAACTAGGTGCCTGCAGTACGGGCCTGGTCCCAGAGTGGCTTTACTCAGCTTGGAGACAAGGCCTGCAGCTCAGAGACTGCAGGATGGACAAGCCGGGGCTGGTAGCTAGGCGCCTGCTGTGTGTCCGGGCTCTGAGACAGGCAGTGATACAGCTACATTTGTTTTGCTGTGCACCAGCTCATCTCCTGTGCACGTCAGAGGCAGCCTTGATGCTCACATGTCTGTGGGCTCCTTGTGAGTGTCAGCCAAAGCCCATTGTTTTAGAGAACTTCTGGGTTTCTCCATAGCAGAGATGGGNGGGGGGGCTGAGTCCTGTATTCCTGTAGGTCTCCGCAGGCTTTGGGCTAAGCTGCTTTGCTTTCTAACCCATCTAGGTCAGGCTGGGAATGTCTGTGGCACTGACCACAACAACCCCCTGCGCCTCTCTCTGCCTGGGAAGGGAAGATCTGGTTGCTTTATTAAGAAGCTCTTCTCCTTCCCACTGAGATCCCTCAGGCGCCTTAGCATCTTAACCCAATTTATACAAGTGCCTCACAAAGATTTTCTGAATAACATTAACGAGTTCCCCTTCCTCTGGCAGCAGTGTATTTACTGGGCCTTATTCAAATCTTCTCTGCCATCCGGGGCCCCTGTAACTTTTATTAAAAACTCTGCCACATGCAAGATTTATTTCATCAAATATTAGTATCTTCTCAGTTGCAAAAAAACAAACCCGCAAGGGAGAAGAGGCATATTCAATAGCGTGTTGCTCTGGCCTACTTCGCAGCACGGCAGATGGCAGAGGCCCGGGATAGTATCAGACAAGGATGCTGCACACTTGCATGGTGGTGAACTTTGCCATGACGCCATTGCGTTGCCAACACCAGTGCCTCCTACAGGCCACGTGCTGGCTGTGCTGCCAGAAACCCCGGTGAAGACACAGCTCTGTTCCCAGGATCCTAGCACATCACAACCTTTAATAAAAGCCAATAGTGAAACTGGTCTCAGAATGGATTAGAGAACTCCATGGAGGACAGGCCCATCCATGACCATTGGTCAAGCAGGTTGGGGGACAGACTCTCACTACCTTCTCTTAGTATGGTGCTGTCTCTGTCAGAGACAGGATACTGGGCTAGATGGGCCATTGCCTCGCCCAACATGGTGCCTCAGTAAGGAGTGCAATGTCCCTGCCCCATTTCACAGGGAACATGCAGCTAGATGCCCAAGGTCACACGGGGCAGATCAAGGAGTTGAACCCTGTTCCCTCATGCTAGTGCCCTAACCGCTAGCCCAGCCTCCTGACACGGCTGCTACACCCGGCCTTGCCCCAGCTCGGTGACTATCAGGCGAAATCCACCCCCTCGACAGGGGGAAACCCTTAATCTGTAGCGAGGGCCTCCCAGCAAACCCACCCCAGGTGAGAGTGGAGTTTGCAACCAGTCTTGACTCTCCAGGGAGAGTCCCCACATCCCTGGCCCCCAGGAGCCAGTGGCCCCTGACGGACACACAGCCCCAGGGTTGTCGCACCCCATTTCTCCCTCCTCACTCGTTTAGTCAGAGAACTCTGCACCGTGGCTGCGGGCGTCTCCACTCCACGTGCCCGCCCTGGAGGAAGGCAGTTCGAGGCTAGCTCCTCGCGGCCAGCCAGGGCCAAAAGCTGGCGTATTCATCCCCCCCTTGCCATGGAGCTCCCTGCCCTGCCCCCTGGCTCCGGCACACACTGCCAGAATCCCCCAGCTGGTGGAGCCCCCCCCGTCCTTGCCATGGAGCTCCCTGCCCTGCCCCCTGGCTCTGGCACATACTGCCACAATCCCCCAGCTGGCGGAGCCCCCCCCTCCTTGCCAAGGAGTTCCCTGCCCTGCCCCCTGGCTCCGGCACACACTGCCAGAATCCCCCAGCTGGCGGAGCCCCCCCCCCCTTGCCAAGGAGTTCCCTGCCCTGCCCCCTGGCTCCGGCACACACTGCCAGAATCCCCCAGCTGGCGGAGCCCCCCCCCCTTGCCATGGAGCTCCCTGCCCTGCCCCCTGGCTCCGGCACACACTGCCAGAATCCCCCAGCTGGCGGAGCTGGGTCGCTGTAACGTCTGGGTGATGCCACCCGAGGCTGGCTGGGATCTCTAGGCGATCCTAGCCCGCCCTCCCCTGGCATTACCCAGGAACGGGGAATGGCCACCTCTTCTTGCTGGAGATCCCAGACGCGTTGGCCCAGGAGCGGCTTGTGCAGTCGGTGTCCGGCTGCCCAACGGCTCCAGTTTCCGCCTCTGGTGGGTTAAGCGAAGCTTTCGAAACATGAGCCAATCTGTGCCAACAAGCTGCTGACTAAATTTGGTGGCGGCGGCAGCGGCAATGTCTTCTCCTCGTGTCATATACTTTTACGACTTTTAATGCTGCTGGGAGAATAAAAAGATAAATATAAACCTTGAAATTACACGATTGTTATTATTGCGCCGGGAGCTCGTTGACTTATTTTTTTATAAGCTAGAGTGAGTCATTATTCACGCGGCGCTGAGCACGGATTGGAACGGTCCTGACCCCACCGCTCACATGAACAGCACAACTTTCTGGGCGGCAAAAGCAGCATCTCCCGAGTCAGGTCCTGAAGCGTTAGCAAAGCAACTCCTGCTCCTCTAGACATTCCAGTGGTGCCATAGATCAGAGAATCCCCCACTGCATCGGAAAGGTTCTGAGCTAGAAGCCGGAGGCCAAGCCTGGCCTGCGTTAGAGAGAAGGTCAGGCTGGGTGACCACCATGACGGCCCCTTCTAACCAGCTCTAAAGGGAGCGGGGCGTTTCCCCTCCCATGGTGTGGATACGGACTCCTGCTCAGTTTGTGCTCCGCTACAACCCCAGAGCCGGCTCAGCAGGGCTGCTGCCTGCCAGCCCTCCCCCAGTTTGCATCGTTCAGGACCCAGGATGAGAACCGCCAGTTCAGGCTACTTCTCAGAGCAGCTGACTAGCTGGCTCTGCCGTGCTCTGACTTGGAGCTGGCTGCCTGGCCTGGCTGCCCCAGAAAGCTGAATGGAGAAGCCAGTGTACCCCCCCTGTGCTCTGCTTCCTGCTTAGCCTGGACCCTGCTTCTGGGCTTGCTCCTGCCTAGTGTGTCCCTGCCTGCCTGCCTGTCCTGCAGCCTACCTGCCAGTGTGTCCCTGCCTGCCTGCCTGCCTGTGTGTCCCTACCTGCCTGCCTGCCCTGCAGCCTACCTGCCAGTGTGTCCCTGCCTGCCTGCCAGTGTGTCCCTGCCTGCCTGCCTGTGTGTCCCTGCCTGCCTGCCTGTGTGTCCCTGCCTGCCTGCCTGCCCTGCAGCCTACCTGCCAGTGTGTCCCTGCCTGCCCTGCAGCCTATTTACCTGCCTGCCTGTCAGTGTGTCCCTGCCTGCCTGCCCTGAAGTCTGCCTGCCTGTGTGTCCCTGCCTGCCTGCCCACCTGCCCTGCAGCCTACCTGCCTGCCTGCCTCTTGGTGTGTCCCTGCTTGCTCTGCAGTCTACCTGCCTGCCTGCTGGTGTGTCCCTGCCTGCCGGCCCTCCAGCCTACCTACCTGCCAGTGTGTCCCTGCCTGCCCTGCAGCCTATCTGCCTGCTTGTCTGCTGGTCTGTCCCTGCCTGCCCTGCAGCCTACCCACCCACCTGCCAGTGTGTCCCTGCCTGCCTACCTGCCCACCTGCCAGTTCCTGAGTCTCTATTCCAGCTCTTGCTTTCCATCCCTGCCAAGTCTTGTCCTGAATTGGACCAACCTTCTGACTTGTTCCATGACTCTGGTTGTTCTTGCTTGATCCAGTCTCCTGGAACTCGGTCCTTGGCTTACGGTGCCCGCTGCTCCAGATTGCCATCTCTGGCTGCTGGTGAGCTGTGCTTTGGCCTCGCCTGATCCCGATCCTGCAGCCACGTGTTCTGGATCGGATCCTGCCAGAACTTGTGGACGGTCCATTGGGCCTGGAGGCACAGTGCAGATGCATTTGGTTTACATTTGTCCTTGCTGGATTTCATGTTGCTGTTGCCAGTCCATTTGTAAAGTCTATGAGGATTGATTTGAATTCTAACACTGTCTTCCAAAGTGTTTGCAATCCTCCCCCTCCTGTTTCGTGCTCTATGCTAATTTGCTCAGGAGAGATTTGCACGCAGAGCTAGTTGCCCGTGGCAGTTGTCCGTAGCAGACATTTCAGCTAGGCACACCTGTCACTCCCCCCCAAGTTAATTTCCACAAGTAAAAAGGGTGAGGAAATCTCGTAAGAAAAAACTGAATCGAAACCAAGGGCATTGCCTGATCCTAGCTGCAGTGAGCCGGGGGAGCATTCCAGGGCCTCTTCCAACCTAGCGACGCCTCGGTTGGAACTTTGTTAGTTGTGCCTTAAAAACAGATCCCCCCTTGTCCTCCATCACAGCCACCAAGCACTGAAGCTGTCCGAGCCCCAAAGCAGCCTTGGCATTTGCTGATGTCACACGCTCAGGAGTTTGGGGAAACGTTACTGGGCAGGGGCCTAGCTAGGCTGGCAGGGGCCCCATCCTCGCCTGTTTCCTGTGCCAGCGTTACTGGGGAACTTCCCAGAGGTGGCAGCCAAAGCTGCCGTTAGTGCAGCAGCGACTCCCTGCAGCACCCTTCTCCCAACACGGCGCGGCGACAAAAGGGAGCTCGCTTCGGAACAGACGCTGCCAGCCCCTACTCCCCCTTGGCCCTTTGCTGCTCAGCGAGGATTCTGGAAGCACACACACCGCTCCAAGGTAGGAATCCCAACCTGGCCTTCACCCCCATGACAGCCATTGCCCCTGGGTTGGACACGTAGATAATCCACAATGGGTGTAACCAGATGGACGGCAGCTCGGGGGGGCGGCTGTGCTGGCCTGCTTCATCCCTGGGCTGGTTGGTCCGCCAGATGTCGGAGTGCCTGCTCTGGGGCAGCCCCACGTCCGGTGCCCAGAGCGCCACCTGCAGAGCGGGCTGGCCACACCCAGGGCCCCGCTCGGGAGTGGAGCTGCTGTCTGTCTGCTCTGGGGCAGAGCCGGGCACGCCGACTGGTCTCACCAGAGACTGCATTTCTGCTCCTGGGTGTTCTTTGTCCTCCAGAGCAAATTCTGCCTCTGCTGGTGTTAATATAAGAACAAACATAACGGTCCGTCAAACCCAGCATCCTGTCTCCGACAGTAGCCAATCTCTTGGGAGAAGTACCCGGCAGGTCACACTGGGGCATCCATTCCCTGTTGTTCCAGCCCCGAACAGTAAGAGGTGACATCCCCCAAGCTACTTGCCTAATAGCGGTTAATGGACCTGTCCTCCACGAACGTAGCCAATCCCTTTTCCAGACTAGCTGCACGACTGGCCGGGACCACGTCCTCTGGCAGTAAGTTCCACAAGTTAACTGCGTGCTGAGTGGAAAAAAAGTATTTCTCTTTTCTGTTTTAAATCTGCTGCTGCCAGTTAGTATCATGGTGTCGCCTTGGTCTAGTGCTGTTGGGTACTTTGCCTGCACCTCCGGGTTGCGGCTGCAGCGAAGGGCGCATTCCGCCAGGTACATCTGGTATGACGATTTAGGCCATATGTCTCAGATTTGGACCTTGCCACAATCACACAGGCTTTTATTACCTGAAGATTAAACTACTGTAACGCGGTCTCCGTGGGCGACCCTGGTGACGGTTCGGAGACCGCAGCTGGTGCAGAACGCGGCGGCTTGTCTCCTGAGGGGGACGAGTCGTTGCGAACACATTACACCGGCGCTCCGCTCTCGGCACTGGCTGCCGATAGCCTTCCAGGCCTGATTCAAGGGGTTGGTGTTGACCTATAAAGCCCTAAACGGCCTGGGCCCCACCTACCTGCAGGACCGCCGCACCCTCCGGATTCTGGATCGGCCTCTGCGGTCGGCTGGGGGCGCCCCCCTTGAGGTCCCCCGGGTTTCCCGGGGGTCGACCATGAGGAGGGAGTTCTTGGTGGCCCGTCTATGGCTGTGGAACTCCCTCCCGTTGGAGTCTGCCTGGCCGTAGACCTCCCCTCGTTCCAGTGTAAGATCTGGCTGCTCCGCCGGGCCTTTGCTGAGGGAGACGGGACGGGTGGGTTGAGTTAGGGTGGGGGTTTTATTGTGGGATTCATTTTATAATTTGATATGTTTTAAAATGTTGTTAGCCTCCCCGAGCTGCTCGTGCAGGAGGGGACGGCATATAAATGCAAAGATCAATCAATCAATCACTAATTTATTTATTTATGCAACAAACTTTGTCCCCCCCTCTTCCCATCACATGCAGCCCAGAGCGGCTAATGATTTTATAAACTTCTATCCTGCCCCCTCTCAGCCGTCTCACACGCCACATCCTGTTGCTGGTGCAGGGATGGGAGCGTCTGGTTGCCCGCTCCTCCCCACCGGCTGCCGATGCCCTTGTCTCCCAGCTCCTCCATCTTCACCCTCTCGTGCACCAATACCCTGTCGTGCCCAGGAGCGGGAGGCCAAGCCCTGCAGGACTGGACCTCTCCCCTCAGGGTACAGAGCCGGCTTCCCCTTGCCCTGCACAGACTCCGTACTGTCCCTGGCAGGTACCTGCCTCCAGGGCCCATTTCTGCCTGCAGGAGAGAAGAGCTAATATGGCCTTGGCCTCCTCCTCCCGTCCCTGCTGCTGCACAGAGCAATGGGAACGGGCCTGTTGTAGGTGCTGGCTGAACAGAGACGGAGAAGGGGTTTCTAATGTGGGGAGCAGGATGGGGGAGATGAGGGGATGCACACCGGGAAGCATGTGGGGCCAGGGGCCTAGGAGTATAGGAAGACTGTGCTGGAGGGATAGGGTGGCTGTGCTGGGGGGCAGAGGGGTTTGGGGTGCAGGGAGGGGGTGTTGGGGTTGGCTGTGCTGGGGGGCAGAGGGGTTTGGGGTGCAGGGAGGGGGTG
>QEPC01001417.1:188063-216188 GCA_003113815.1 Sphenodon punctatus
CGCCTCTCCGCCCTGCCCGGGGGACACTCTGCCCTCCCTAACACCCTCTCCTTTCTTCCAGGGTAGGGAAGAAAAATGCATCTCGAAGGTTTCCCCCCCATCAGCAAACACAGCTGATGTTTGGAAACATGGAACGTGGCTGCAGCTGGCAGTTTGAGTCTCTTAGAGAAATACTTGGGGGGGGGGGAGATGCTCCTTCATGAGTCCATGTGTAGGGTCTTGGAGAAATGCCACTGACTCATGCCGGACAAGGGGCCGGCTGATGGGATGCAGGGGTGGATGATGGGACGGGTCACTCTATGTATCCCCTGGTTTGCGACTCTGCCCTGCAACATCCCGCGCTGGCTGCTATGGGGACCGTGCGGGTAGACATCACGGCAGTAAAGAGGAGAGGGTCCTGAATTCAGTGTCCGTGGTAATTCCTGCATTTCCGCCGAGTGCCCGTCTCTGGGGAACCCAACGAACAGGTAGCCGTATACCTGAAAAATCAGTCACTTCCATTACCAAGTTCCTGATCTCCTGTTACCGATCAGGAATCTGTCTGGAGACTCGACCAATAAAGACTGGAAGTCAATTGTCTGGGTCACTGGACACACGAATCGGGCACGAATAGGGTACCAATCACTTCCTACATGCTGCCGTTTGGGTACCAGAAATCTGACAATTAAACCCAGTTTTTGTGGGTTTCCTCTCCAGTGAGGGGTTATTGTAATGTCTAACTAGGGAGAGCTAATGGGCGATGCCTTGCCACCCCAACACCCTTTGCCCATGCAAGACAGGGTCCGATCTTGGGCCCTTCCTTGCATGTTAATAAGCAAAACCTCGCAGCACCAGGAGCTCTGGGCAGCAGTGGCTGCTCCAGCTGCCCCAGGTGCGGTGATGGCCAGTGCCGCAAAAGGTCTCCTCCGTGCATGCCAGTATGGACCAAAGCGCCGTGCCCCCCCCCCCCCCACACACACACATACACTGGATGTAGCTGGGTGGTTGGTGGGAAATTCTGGGGTGTTGACAGTGGGTGTTTTTTTACACACACATTTCTCCTGTACGTTTGCTGTTACATCCTGAACTTTGTGTGTCTAAATCACTCACCCAGATCTTAAACATCCGGCTCTTTGAACTTCTGTGTAGAACTTCTCCTAGAACTTTTGTGTGTAAAAAGCTCTCCTGGTAAACTGCTTTGCTCCAGGCAGCTGTGGTCACTTGGTTTCCATGGCAGCCCCTCACGTCTACAGCTGCGACTACTTTAGGCTGCCTCAGGGCAGTGTGTGTGTGTGTGTGAGGAGAATGCATCCGGAACTTACTTGTAAACTTGTAAACCCATAAGATTGAAAAATCCGGAACTTTAAGGTGTGTGTAAAAACGTCCAATGTCCATTGGTCCAAAACATGTTTGGAATTCTGCTTTACACTGATGTGATCCTGCCACGCTGATTCAGTTGGGGATCACCACCCGCTTTGCACCAAACCTTTTTCGGTTCTTGAAAACCTAAGTCCATTTTAAATGGGTTTTTAACCTGCCTCCCCAGTCAGGTCTCTCTGATCAAAACATTTCAAGTTTCAGGAACAAAGGAAACCTTCTGAAAGACCCAGCGTTTCCATTTCAGACACTTCCAAACGAGCTGCTAGCGATAGTCTAATGAACCCTATTGTGTTTCCGAGGCTTCTGGGCCCACATTCATATATATATACTTTATTGTGCAGCTGAAGCTATTACAATATATGATACAATGCAATGAAATATAAACAAGGTAAACATACAATCAGCTGAAACATAACAACAAAATCTAAAAAAAAATCAAGTTGAGGAGAGTAACTCCTCCTCAAACACCCACAAACTATAACACACCCAGAAACTATTGAATATTTTCACATTTAGAAAGAAGACGTTGGCTCCTGTTTGTGGGTGCATGTGGCAGGCTCTTCTCGAAACCTTTGAACAGGAGACACGGTGGGGGTTCCTAGGGGGTCAGCGCTTTGGAAAATCTGCTCCTTATTTCCGTAGCTAAAGGTCGCTGAGCTCCTCACAGCACCTGAAGGCGCGGCCCTTCCTGCGCACTGCCCCATGCTTCCTGCAGCAGCTAAGATTTCATTTGTTGAAAACCATCCCAGCTGCAGCTGGTGCCCCTTGGGGAACTGGAGCCAGGGATTGAACTTTCAGCAGCTGGCAATCAGATGGTTGGCCTCTTTCTCACAGCCGGCAGCTGGAAGCAGTCTCCCCCCTCCCCCATGGCAATGCCTCTGGGGTGCGAGAACAGAGACGGCGACGAGTCAGGCAGAAGGAAAAGCCCAAAGTGCCAGCGACAAGCGCGCTGCTTGCTTTAGATCTGTCTCTGGCGGGTTCGGTCTGGAGGGCAGGGCTTGATGCTTTGAAAGGCACCGTGGTACAAGCAGGGGAATCCAGACCAGGGGGGTGCACCAGGCCCCCATGTCGTTTTTGGTTTTCGTTATTAAAAAATGTCATTTTCGTTATCGTTCTTAACAATGTTATCGTTGGTGTCGGTATCGTTTCAAACGAAGATTTTATTTTTGGTATCGTTATCGGAATCGATAACTCTCTCTCTCTCTCTCTCAAAATACTAGCCTAAATGCCTCTATAATATCTAATCTCTCTCTATGTACATAACTAATATCTATCTAAATCTAAGGGAGACAGGGGAAGGGGAAAGGAAAACTATCTAATTATCTATATAACAATTCTAATCTATACATCTATAATATATATCTATATCTAATCTATACTGCCTATCTCTATATAATGTACAGGGGGGAGAAGGGAGATGGTAAAATGCAGGGTAGGAGGAAAGAAAGGTATTGGTGGGAATACAATGAGGGCCAGGGAGGGTTTTTTGTGTGCAGGCACCACAGTTCTGTAAACACAACCTGACAAGCAGAGCTCTCACAGAAGGGAGAGAAAAAGCCTGGCCTTCCCATTATAAAGGGTTGCAGTGCCCTCCCCCAGAGCACCCCGATTGGTTGTGGGAGGCAGCAGGCATTGAGCAATCACAGAGTGCCATGAGACTGCTGGGGCCGGCTTGCGCTGCTCATTGGCCAGCGATACATCCATCAGATACCGCTGAACTGCTCGCCCCTCCCAACACAGGCCCGGTTCAAGAGTTCAACCCTGTTCAGGACTCCGAGATGTCTGCTCCCTCCTCCCCTCTCCACATTTTCCCTCCAAAACCCAACTGCCACAGCACGAATAATAATGACAACGATAACGACACTGTCGTTTTTGTTCTCGATTGTCGTTTTCGTTGCAGTAACAATCATGAAAATGACAATTTTTGTTATCGTTATTGTAATAATGAAACTGACATGCACCCCCCTAAATTGCAGACGTGTACGTGTGTACGCACACGCACACGCACGCGCACACGCTGCGAGCTCTGTGTCTGTTCAGAAGGGTTCTGAAGCCAACGGCCTAGGTCTAAGATGTTTGCTAGAGAGTTTGCAAGGCAGCGCGACAGCCTGCAGCTTCCTACGCTTTAGCGTCTGTGATCAAAGACGAGGCTGCTGCACCAGGCACTGACTCCACCAGCCAAGAGTCCGGCTGCTCTGCCATCGCTGGCTGATTGAGTGATTGATTTCAGTACATTTTAACCCTGCACCCTCCTGCTAATAGCAGCTCAGGGCGGCTCACAATATAATATAAATCAAATATAATATACATATAAAAATAAAATCTAATCTATAAGAAATATAAATCAAATAGAAAGATAAGAATGCAAACCTTTAGCAATATAAAACAATAGTGGAGCTAAAACTTCTCCCCACACTTCACCCATCTCCCTCACCAAAAGCCCGGCGGACGCATTCATCAAAGGGAGGGGAGGCTCTGCTGGCAGGAGGTTCCGCAGCCGAGGGGCGGCCACTAGAAACGCCCTCTCCGAGAGACTTGGGGGGACCTCGAGAAGGGCACTCCCAGCCGACCACAGGGGCCGATCTAGGGCCCAGTTCGATTACACCAGGGCAGGATTGGCCACACAGCCTCTCTTTGCAGATCTCCCAAGCCAGTTTCCAAAGGGGAGCCCTTGCCCTGGGGATGGACGTGGCTTGGGTGAAGTGGCAGCTGGAGGTTGATTGGCTGCCATGAGGCCTGGGGATAATTTAGCTGATCCCAGCCAGGATACAAGTCCAGACGGAGCTCAGGCAATGGAAACGGAGGGGGGAGGAGGGTGCTGTGGCCTCCGTCACGGAGGCCTCACTTAGAAGGACGGATGGACGGGGAGAGGGCAGGGTGGGTGTGACCCCAGTAACTCCCATAGGGCGATTTTATGGGGCTCTGCTGCTGCACAGTGGACACAAACAACTTGTGTGTTGCCGAAAGGAAGAGAGGACCCCGTGTGAGAGAGCTGGAGAGTAGGAGGAGCCGCTGGAGAGAGCCTGCCCGTGTCCATGATCCAGGCGACTTCGAGCAGAGTTCTTGAGAGAGAGAGAGAGAGAGAGAGAGAGAAGGGCAGTGGAGGTTTGTGCCCCGCCTGCAGGGGCTCTGCTCCGCTCCGTACCCAAGAACGTCTAGCAGGAAAGAGACTCGTGCTGATGGAAGGGGAGGCCATCTCCCCCCTTAATCTGCCTACTGTGGGGACATCTGGGCCAGGAAACTGCATGGGGCTGCATGGCCCTAATTCCCTTCCTGAGGCTGGGGGTCGGCCACTGTCCGAGCCCGCAGGAATGTGTAACGTGTTAGCTCACGACTGGGTGCTGTTCTCTCTCGCTGGCAGCAGTGTGAGCGCAGCGGCAGACGAGGCACATGAGATGCCACGTGACGCGCCTTGGCAGCACGTCCTCTCCTTGACCCCCCCCCCCGGAGGAATGGACTCACGGCAGCCAGCGATGGAATGAAGTGATTGTGCACAGTCTCATTGTGTAGCGATGGCGATTCCCACGTCATTCCTCCCAGGCTTTCACTAGAGAAACCTTTCATAACCCTGTAGCAAGAGGAGCCACGTGTGTGTGTGTGTGTGTGTTGTTTTTTTAATAAGTGCTTTTTAGGGAAAGCACAAAAGCATCAAATCTCGTGCGGTTCCAAGGGCCGGCTCACTACGAGGCTCTTCTTTCAATTAGAAGCTGAAGATAATTTCAGGCATCGGCTGTATCCCCGACAACACATTCCTCGTGTCCAAACCATCCTCACTTTATGGGGGGCAGCTCCGTAACGGTCAGAAATCCTGGGCCTTCAAATCATGTGCTTAACAAATATTCTCTCTCTTTGCCTTCTGAGGCTTTGGGGCAGAGAATGAGGTCACGTTCTCCAGGTGACACACAATTAACCTGTGGAGCCTAGAGCCAGTGTCACGGTGGAGTGGAGAAGCTGCTGGACTTGGACTTATGAAGCCAGGGTTTGAATCCTGCCCTCGCCATGAACTCCCTGGTGGGTGGCCTTGAGCAAGACACAACCTCTCAGACTCAGTTCTCCATCTGTAAAATGGGGATGTGTATCTGTGTCTCCCTGTGTTCCCCTCACCCGTGTCCATCTTGGATTGTAAGCCCCACTGAGCAGGGACCCCATCTCTGAAAACCCTGTGACTGTGAAGTCCTGCCTCCGCCTAGGAGCGCTAGAGAAATGAGGAGGAGGAGGAGGAGTGACATTCATTGCTGTGGGATATTGTGAAGGCCACAATAAGCAGGTTTGCCAAAGGAACAAACAGTGACAAGGAGGCTAGGGCCCTCAATGGCCATTAGCCAGGCCGGTGTGCATAGGGGGGTTGCGGCCACTGACTCTCAGAAGTTGGGGGTGAGCGGCAGAGAACAGATCACTCCCTGGATGCGTCCCAACCTTCCCTCCTGAAAACAGACCTCTTCCATCAGGCTTAGGCCGGCTGGCTGGCAGCCCCACAGACTTCTCGCTGATGTTCCCGGTCGTGCCTTTCGTTCAAGGCCCCCATCTCCCCTGTCGCCAAACACATGCCCCGGCGATGTCTCCGCTTCCCAGCTCCAACTGGGCAGCTGCGCCCAGTTTTTCCTGCACTGAGCCCAGAAATCCTGGCTTGAAAAATCCTGTGCTGCTGGTGCGGTCTTAGGTTCGAAAGATCCGACTGCGAATTTCCCTTCCCTTCCCTTCCCTTCCTTCCCTCGCCGTCTTCTCTGCTTGCCCCGGTGATTTGGTTTTAGTCTCCACTGGTGCATACGGTTTTGCAATATGTTCTCTGCGGCCGGCGGTGCCCTTGCTCATCACCTGCTGGGCAGACAGTGCGGTTTGCTACTGAGGAACTGTTGCCGAATTCTTGGCCTGCAGGGGCTCCCGCCGGACGGGCAGTAAGTGCGGTTCATGACAACGCTTGATTAGAAGTCCTCGCTGGCCTCCGCCTGCTGCAGAGCACTCACCCCAAACCCTGAAAATGTGCTCGTGTGCCCCCCTAATTTGTCTGCAGCAGCTGTGCTCCTTGTGCCGGAGACCAGGCAGCTGGGGACTGGCTAACTCTACAAGGCTCCAGCTGGCAGGGATTCCCATTTCCAAAGATTTAAAAGCGCGATCGGTTCTGCATGTTGCTGCCACAGTCCCGAACAGGAGATTCTCCATCCTGCCTGGGCAGCTAATTCCGTTGCCCGCCAGCTCTCACCGCTAGGACGTTCTCCCTAAACAAAGTCTCCCTGGCTGAAATTTAGTCCCCTTCCTCCCCACTTTGTTGGCTCTTCTCTGACAGGGAGAACAAAGGGCTGGGGGAGTGGGAAGGGGAAAACAGGCTGGTCTCATTTTGGTGCTAGCAATGTTTTGGGGGGTTTGGGGTAGCCATGCTGGGGCGGGAGGAGGGGAGATGGCCTGGCAATGCCCCCACAGAGTGTGTTTAAGCAGCCGAGATTGTGTGGTGACCCTGGAAATAGAGAGAGAACATAAAACGGATCCATCCGAATAAATCCGAGCTGAGACACATCTTTGCCGTCTGCATTGAACCGGGTGACTAGGACCCTGCTGTTACGGAAACCACTGGTTCTCGAAAGACCAACACGCCCTTCCCGGAGCCGGGTTTGCCAGTGCATCCAGCCTCCACATTCGCAAGGAAACCTCTCCATCCCAAAAGCGTTTAGCATCTTTCTTTCTTCTCTTATTTTAGGAATAAAGCCTTATTAAAGAGCTGACAATCATTCCCTCGCCGCCCTGCAAGGTGAATCAAGCCTAGCTTTGCAGATTAGCCAGAGCAGGCATCTCTGGCGGCAGCGGCGGCGGCAGGGAGTAGAACCACAGAATTCTACCGCAGGAAGCACCTTGAGGCCATCTAGTCCAGCCCTCTGCTTGGATGCAGAAGGACGACAGTTACAGCCTCCCTGATGGAGCCATCCAGCCTCTTTCTGAAAATCCCCACATCGGAGCCTACGATCCCGCCGGCTCATTCCATCGCCGCCCAGCTCGGACTGGTAGCAAGTTTTCACTGACGTTTAATGGAAACTTCCCTTCCTGTTACTTGAGTCCATTGTTCCTAGTCCTGACCCGTGTAGCCCAGCAGAGCAGCTCCTCCCTTGCCAGCTTCTTGGGGCAAGGTTCTTTAGATATTTGTAGATGGCATCGTGCCTCCCCTTAGTCTTCTCTTCGCTAGGCTAAACACACCCAGCTCCTTCATCCTTTCCCCACAAGACTTGCTTTCCAGACCTTTTAGTCTCCCTCCTCTGAACCTGCTCCCGTTTGTCAATGGCCTCCTTAAACTGAGGTGCCCAGAACTGGCCACAATTCTCCAGGTGACGTTTTGCCCAGAAGGGGATGGGCTCTGAGATGGATCTTAGATAATGATGTAACTGCTGCAAAGACCCCAGTGGCGGCATTTGCTGCCTTCCTCTGCCCCAGCAGCATTCCCTTGCTGACTCCTCTGCCGTTGGATTTCCCAGAATCCCCCCTCCCGTCTCTCACTTGGTGTTTCTTACCAACCTGTAACACTTGCAATTAGTCTTTGCCGAATTTCATTGTATTGTTTTCTGCCCAGTTCTCCGATTTGCTGAGATCATTTGGAACTTGCAGCCCTGCTGAGCAGGCCACCTCCAGAGGTTCTGGCCTCTCCGAAGTAGCTTTTGTGATCCAAGACCCTACAGCTGCACGTTTCTTCATGTATTTAGTCACATTTATATCCCACCCTTCCCTGAAGATGCAGGGCTGCTCACTATAAAAACATTTAAAATATAATCCTCAGCCTCCTCACCAGCTGGAGTTGGTGAAACGCGCTCCTGGCCACCACTGCAGCCTGGCAATATGTCTTCTAGGGACATCAAAGCATCTGTCATTGGGGGGAAATGGTTTTGGTGGTTTTCTCTAGCTGTTGTGGTTTATTGGGGAGGGGGATCCAGGAGCCCCGACAAAACCCCTCCCCTGACTGTAAATAACAGAGAGGGCGATCCCATGCCCTGTGGTTTGCGTGGCACAATGTGCCACCAGTGGGGCCACGTGGGATTATGGGATCAGCTCCACTGAGTTTGTGAAATGAATGGCTGGTGGCTGGTGGGAGGTGACTTCGCCTGTCCCCATGAGAATGACTCTACCGGGATGCACCCCAACACCCATTAACAGACTTTAAAAAAGGAGATGAGTTGTGTACATCTAATATCGTATCACATGCACCAGCTTTGGGCTCCTTGTCTTCCTGCTTCCTTTCTCAAAGCTCGACCATTTCAGCTACAGAAGTAACTTCTTGCTGCTTTTTAAAATTCCGTGACTAGGGAAGGGCTTTGCATATTGCCTGGGAGTTAAATAATTGGCTGTAAGGATACTACAGCAGCATTAGCCACATGGCTGGGCAGCTAGGATGCTGCAGCAGCATTAGTCACATGGCCGGGCAGCTAGAATGCTTCAGCAGCATTAGCCACATGGCCGGGCAGCTAGGATGCTGCAGCAGCATTAGCCACATGGCTGGGCAGCTAGGATGCTGCAGCAGCATTAGCATGCTTCTATTTAAGATTTATCTTTGGATATTCTCCACCAGCTACTCTATTCCAACAAGCATAGGTATCTTTTGGTATAGTTAGTATTTAACATTATAGTTACTATATTTCTTGTAATACTTTTTTGAATCTTTTCTTTGGGCTCTAAATTACTTTACACACCACAGTAACTCAATATGTATGTATTAAACATAGCCGTTTGAACTATATTTTGTTAACTAGTCAAGAACATAAAATATTATGTGGGAAAACATGGAGAAAAGGAGCCTCCAGAGATTGTGACACTGGAATAGCAGGGCAGGGCATTATTTATATATCCTTCCTACTCATCTATTAATCCTAAATGTACAAGAATTCCTTGCTGGACCCTTTGTTGTTACCTCATTGTTAACGTTTAGTCTCCTAGGAGAAAACCTTTCAGTTTAAGGGAACAGTCAAGATGTTAAGAGAACTGTTAAGTACAGCACTGGCTTTTAACTTTAAAAGGGAGACATTGGGTGATTTCAGAAGTGACGTGGTGAATGTCCACCACAGTCAAACTCAGTCAAACGCGGGGGTGGGGTGGGGGTGAAAGTGCCGTGCACGTCTGTTTGCTCACATCCAGATGTTCACCACAGTCAAACGCGGCCCGGGGTGAAGCTAACCACGCTTCGTGAGGTCGGGGTGGGAGGAAGTCCAGAAGTTGTAGTGAATGGTCACCACGGCAGGGGTGAATGAAAAGTAACTTCTGAATGGAAACCTGCAACCACGATGGAAGGAATTGACCCCAGCCACGGTGCATTCTGGGGCTTGAACCGTGGTCCATGTCTCCACTGCATGTCTGTTGTGTTCCCCCAGCCCATGTTCTCTCTGATTGCCCCCGGGCAGTGGTCACGATCCTGTCACTTCTGTTGGGGCTGCACGTGTCACCACAGCCCACGGTGAATCCGTTCACACCGGGGTGGGATTCACTGTAGTGAATTGGAACACGTCACTTCTGAAATCACCCTATGCCAAAATGAGGAATCTAGTTAGAATGAAACTAAAAGGCACAGTTGAAAGGACTACATGTTTGCAAGAGGCATGGAGGATGTTGAAAAGCACCATCTTGAAAGCCCAGATTACATGCATCCCACAAGTTAAAAAAGGTAGTAGGAGGACTAAACGTCTAGCACTGTGCCTAAATGGAGATGCAAAGGAGGCTATTAGAGCCAAAAAGGCGTCCTTTAAGACATGGAAAGCTAGTCCCAATGAGGAAAATACAAAGGAGCATAAACACTGGCAACGTAACTGTAAGGTGCTAATAAGGCAGGCCAAGAAAGAATTTGAAAGGAGACTTGCTAAAGAGGCAAAAACAAATAATAAAACCTTTTTCAAGTATATCAGAGGCAAGAAGCCTGCTAGGGAGTCGGTTGGGCCATTAGATGACCAGGGAGTAAAAGGGGCACTCAGGGAGGACAAGGACATTGCAGAGAAGCTAAACGAGTTCTTTGCTTCGGTCTTCACTGCGGAGGATGTTGGGGAGATACCCACGCCGGAACCCTACTTTGTAGGTGATGAATTGGATGAACTGTCACAAATCAGCGTGACCCTGGAGGAGGTTCTAGAGCAAATTGACAAGCTTAATACGAACAAATCACCAGGGCCAGATGGTATTCACCCCAGAGTTCTGAAGGAACTCAAATGTGAAATTGCAAACCTACTAGTAGTAATTTGTAACCTAACGTTGGCATCTGGCACTGTACCTGAGGACTGGAGGGTGGCAAATGTAACCCCAATATTTAAAAAGGGATCCAGAGGTGATCCTGGAAACTACAGACCGGTAAGCTTGACGTCTGTGCCGGGCAAAATGGTGGAAACTATCATTAAGAACAGAATCACTGGGCATATTGATAAACATGGCTTAATGGCAAAGAGTCAGCATGGATTTAGCAAAGGGAAGTCATGCCTCACTAATCTCTTGGAATTCTTTGAGGGCGTAAACAAGCATGTGGACAGGGGAGACCCAGCAGATATAGTGTACCTGGATTTCCAGAAAGCTTTTGATAAGGTCCCACATAAACGACTCTTGAGAAAATTAAAAAGTCATGGGATAGGAGGTAGTGTTTTGCTATGGATTGGTAACTGGTTAAAGGATAGGAAGCAAAGAGTGGGACTAAATGGCCAGTTTTCACAATGGAGGGATGTAAAAAGTGGTGTGCCCCAAGGATCTGTACTGGGACCAGTTCTTTTCAATGTATTCATTAATGATCTGGAAAAGGGTGTTAAGAGTGAGGTGATCAAATTTGCAGATGACACCAAGTTATTCAGAGTAGTCAGAACACGAGCAGACTGTGAGGAGCTGCAGCAAGATCTTACAAGACTGGGTGCCTGGGCATCTAAATGGCAGATGAGATTTAATGTGGACAAGTGCAAAGTGATGCACATTGGGAAAAATAATCCAAATTATGAGTACACAATGCTGGGTACTAAGCTAGGAGTTACCACTCAGGAAAAGGATCTGGGAGTGATTGTGGATAATACACTGAAATCCTCAGCCCAGTGTGCCGCTGCGGTCAAAAAAGCAAATAGAATGTTAGGAATTATTCTCAAGGGAATAGAGAATAAAACTGAGGATGTCATAATGCCTCTATACAAATCAATGGTGCGACTGCACCTTGAATATTGTGTGCAGTTCTGGTCGCACCATCTCAAAAAAGACATAGCAGAACTAGAAAAGGTACAGAGAAGGGCAACAAAAATGATCCAGGGTCTGGAACAACACCCGTATGAGGAGAGGCTTGGTAGGTTGGGGCTCTTCAGCTTGGAAAAGAGACGGCTGACAGGAGATAGGATAGAGGTCTATAAAATCATGAGTGGGGTGGAACTTGTAAATAGCGAACGGTTATTTACCCTCTCAACTAGTACTAAAACTAGGGGACACTCCATGAAACTCACAGGTGGCAGAGTAAAAACAGACAAGAGAAAGTATTTTTTCACTCAGCGTACAATTAGGTTGTGGAATTTACTGCCAGGGGAGGTGGTCAAGGCCAGCACTATAGCTGAGTTTAAAAGAGGTTTGGACAAGTTTCTGGAAGATAGATCCATTAGCAGCTATTAGCCAGACAGGATTGGGGAACAAAACCCTTTATTGTCGGGAGCCTGGGGATGACCCACAGGGAATGGATAGCACGGTGACCTGTTGGGTGCTTCTCCCAGGCCCCTGTGACTGGCTACTGTCCGAGACAGGATGCTGGGCTCGATGGACCATTGGTCTGACCCAGTCTGGCACTTCTTATGTTCTTATGAGATGTCTTTACTTGCACCTTCGAAAAAACCATCAAACGTAACTGCCACAAAGCCTGCCTACGACGGCATATCTTTGCTCAGTGTTGCAAATCAATCTCTGGCCTGTTGTGGCATCTTATGGCTGTGATTGTAAGTCAATGTCGCCGTGCAACTTGGGGGGAGGGGAATTTTGCTGGAGTGGATGAGCAGAGAGGGAGCTCTGCTCCTTCTAATCTTTGGCTTATTATTTCAGTCGTATGCATTGTAAAGACTGAGTACAGAGACACGGTGCTGTGTTAGTCAGACAGGAGAAGAGGCAGGGTGCGAATGGAGAGAGGGGTGGAAGTTTTTGCAGGATACAACCTGCTTTATCAGGTGCCATTGTAAAGGCTGGAATATGGTTGCTGCAGGGTTTTTACAGATTCAAGCTGACAGATCTGATTTTCCAAGATGGATCTGTTCAAATGTGCAGCCAATTGATTGCATACACAAGTGCTCCCGAAATCTAAACAAATCAGCCAGGAGTTTCCATGGCTCACTGGGCATTTGACCAGCTAGGACCGCTTGCCATTATATCCTACTGGTGTCCAAATTACACCTCAGCAGAAATGAGTTTCTGGGTGTGTGCCCGATATAGTGTAGCTGGATTTTCAGAAAGCATTTGATAAACTCCCTCATGAGAGACTCTTGAGAAAATTACAAGTCATGGGAAAGGAGGCAGCGTCCTGTTGTGGATCGGTCACTGACTGAAGGATAGGAAGCCAAAAGTCGGGCTAAATGGTCAGTTTTCACAGTGAAGAGAAGTAACTAATGGAGTGCGCCAGGAATCTGTGCTGGGACCCAACACTCATTAATGATCTGGAGAAGGGAGTAAAGAGTGAGGGGATCAAATCTGCAGATAACACAAAGTTATTCAAGGCAGTTAAAACACGCGCAGACTGTGAGGAATTGCAGGGGGATCTTGTGAGACCGGGTGCCTGGGCATCTAAACGGCAGATGAGATTTTAATGTGGACAAGTGCAAAGTGATGCACGTAGGGAAAAATAATCCAAACTTTATGTATACGATACTGGGTTCTAAATTGAGGGTTATCACTCAGGAAAAGGCTCTCTGAGTCACTGTGGACAATACACTGAATCCTCCACTCGGTGTGCAGCCACCATCAAAAAATCGAACAATGTTAGGAATTATTCATAAAGGGATAGAGAGTAAAGCTGAGAATCATAACGGCCCTATATAAATCTATGGTGTGACTTCACCTCGAATAGTGTGTGCAGTTCTGGTCGCCCCATCTCAAAAAATCTATAGTTGAAATAGAGAAGGTGGAGAGAAGGGCCATGTTGGGACAGGGCTGGGTGTGGACAGTGTGGCCTCCGGGGGCCATTTGGGACATTTTAAAATTAAAATTAAACAAAAAATGAAACTGAAGGGGATTTGTTGTAGCAGCACCGGGCTTGCCTCATAAGTAAGTGTTCTCAGGATCAGCGCCGCTGAAAGAGCCATGCCTGGGGAATTAGCATTAGACCCCTCTCTTCACCTGGGCACAGTTCATACAAGTCTCTAGCACTGGCCTAGCCAGGCTCCTGCCCTGGTTCTGACTAATCCTGATCCCTTTCCAGTAGTTCCCTCTGGGTTGGGTATGAGAGAGAGCTCAGCTCCCGGCTCCCCCAGTGCCTGGAGCAGCTCAGTGCTCCTGTGCCTGTTTCCAGCTGCCTCTTGCTCTGCCTCCTCTTGTTTTCCTTGATGTAGGCTGGGCAGTCACAGCTGCTCCTACCCTGCCCGGCCCCGCTACAAGGTTATTACGAACCCCTTGAAAACAGATGGGGTTTTAACTCCTAAAACAAACCCAACCAAGTGCAGGGCTGCCAGCCCCCCTCGTAGCTGGAGCCTGTGGGCTCCCGCCTGACCTTGGAATCGCTGACTCTACAGTGTCAGCTGCCCTTTGGGAATCCTGCACTCGGAGGATTTGGTGTCCCATCTTAAGAGCAGGGAAATCCTCTGTGCACAGGAACCAGATTTGTGGCAGTTTGTCCCACGGGTGTTGGCCAGTAAACAGGCTCTCTGCATTTTGAACTGGAGAGACATGAACCTCCCGAGACACTAGGACAAAGATGTGCTTTTTAGCAGGGGATCCAGGCCTGACAGAGAATCTGCCTCTTCCCTGGTGGGCAGCCTGGGTCAATGCTTAAGATCCAGGTTAGAAAAAACGCATTGAATGGCAACCAAACCTAACGTTAATCCCTTCCCAAAGCTTTCCCCACCTTCACCTCACCCGCTCTGCCTTGATGTGCTCGAGCTTGCAGCAATCAGTACATACACCAAGGTCAACAATACTTTACCACAGGCCTGTGTTCAAAAGAGTCTAGGGCCACAGCCGCTGCGAACCCTTGGGTCAGTGTAGCCCAGGGAACAAAAAATAATCTATTAGTTTTAAAATAGGATCTCTTATAAAGTAAACCAATGCTTATTGCTTTTTGGAGTTGGTTTTTGCCACCTACGCAACTGCTTTGGGGCAATTATGATTAATACATGTGCCAGGGCTTGCATAGACGCCTGTTGGAGAATCTTAGAAAATGTTGTATGTTTTCCCGGCCCGAGGCATGTGCCACCGGTGCCAAGGTACATGGACCCGCACAAGCGTCCGAGGGAGGAGCCCCACACTGCTGTTTAAATTTCCCTCCCACCCCCATTGTTAGTAAAGCACTGGCATCCACCTGTCCTGGCTTGGTTTCACCCCCACCTGCCCTGGGCCCCCCCTGCCGGCTGACACATGCCCCCTCCTCCCCTCCCCAGCCTCCACTGACGGGCTCATGCTGCAGCAGCAGCAGCAGCCATGGAGCTGGGAGATAAGGCTGTTTGTCTACAAACAGCTCCTCCCCATGTGCATGACCAGAAGGTTGTTGCCTTGTAAAGAAGGTTCTTCGAGATGGCTCCCAACATTCTCACAACTGCGTTGTGCCGCTCACCCTATTCAAATAATAGCCACATGATGGTCTAAAGCTCCTGTAGTATAAAAAGTGCTTTCCCCCTCTGAATGACAGTTCCTTCCAACCTTTTCTAGAAACAGAAGGAAAAAATTCTACGCGAGGCTGGAAGGGTGGGTATTTGTGAGACTGTTCAGAGCCATCTCAAAGAACATTATTGACAAGGTAGCAACCTTCTGTTCTCCTTCGAGTGGCTCCTCACATGCCCCAAAGGCCATGTGCCAAACCTTTGGGGCCCCGCAGCAAGGCTTGGCACATGGCCCCTCAAACCCTTGGGCCAGCCACGGCTGCTTGTCCCCAGAAATTTGCATTGATTGCTATCATAGTGGATATTTCCCTAATCATCACATGTGTTGCTGAGGTATATTCCAAACAGAAAGCAGGCATCTTGCCCCACCCGTCGTCCCCCTGTGTGGTGCTGATTCTTTCCTCCGGTTGCGAATAGAATCGGGGACAATTCAAAAAGTGGGGGAAGAATGGCTTTCACAGGACACTCCGAGGTACCCATCACAGCACCACCCAACGAGGCTTATTACAAAAATTATCATTATTTTATTATATATTATGTATCTAACACATTCAACATACTTACTTTACATCCATGTAACATATTTATCATATACATTATGTAACATGATAATGTACAGAGCAAAAAAATAAAATATGTAATATAACATGAAACTGTAAAATTTTAACAACAAACATTGAACCGATTGCCATAAACAATGAACAGAAAGTGCTGCTTACAGGAGTCAATGAAGGTACAAGGCTACCTAGGTTGTTCTGGCTGCGGTGGCCGCCAACGGATGCCCATATTATAGTCTCTTTCAAAATGACATCCCGTACTGCATTATCGAGCAGCTTCACGGCTCGAGGAATGTTCCCAACCTCAGGTACTTGAATGCTGTTGTCTGGTGCATCAGGCTCTGCATCCTCAGACCAATCGAGGGCTTGCCCATCAGTCTGGACCACGTTGTGTAAAATGCAGCCGGTGACCACCGCCTCGGCAGCATTGTCCACTCTCATGTCCACACACTTTAATAACATCTGGAAACGCCCCTTTTGCAATCCAAAGGCCCTTTCAACAAAGTTGTGGCAATGATTGAACCGCAGATTGAACCTATCGGCTGCCGGTGACTCACCATCATCATACACCCTGAGTAGCCAGGGGACCTGAGGGTATGCCTTGTCCCCAAGCAGTACTGGGTGTACTGGCACGCCTTCTACGAGAATGACAGGGTCCGGCCGTAGTATCCCCTTGTATTTCCGATGAAATAGTGGTGAGGAATGCAAGATTCTTGAATCATGGGCCGACCCGGCATACTCCGCATAAACATCCCTGAACAGGAGGTCTGAATCAGCTACTGCCTGCAGCACAATTGAATAAAAATGTTTACGGCACACATACTTCTCTGGCTCCTCCACGGGGGCATGTATTTCAATATGGCTCCCATCAACAGCACCCATACAGTGATGGAAGCCATGACGCCCAAAACTGTCCATTATTGAGTAGATGCTTTTGAAATCAATTACCTTATGGAGCAGTGTGCCATTTATAGCACTACACACCTCCTTAACAATAACGCACACTGTTGCCACCCCCACCCCAAACTGTGCGGCAACCGCACAATAAGAATTTGGAGTTGCGAGCTTCCACAGCGTGATTGCCACCCTCTTCTCTGGCGAAATAGAGGCACGCATGTTGGTGGTTTTCTTGGTCAGCGTTTGTCTGAGACAATCTACTCATTTTTGGAACACAGCTTTGCTCATTGGAAAGTCTGCAATCCAGCGCAGATCTGAGTAATTGGGCCCATTCACCACATTCTCCCACCAATTGGTGCTTTGCTGAAGGGACCAGGAAAGCACGTCTGATAGGAAGGGATGCCTCTACCTCATGCAGTGACTCACCAAGCAGGCCTTGCAAGGCCATCAATGCGGCAGCAAACTCAGCGGGAAGGCTGGCCATTATCTGTGGTTTAGAAATAATAATAAAAACAACGGTGAATGTGTGCCTTCAAGTGTGCTAAACAGCTGCAATATGTTGTATGAAACGTCAGTTATTCTAAAAATGCAACGTAATTGTTGTAAATTTGAGAAGGCATGTGTATGCGTGTTCAGATGTGCATTCACGTATGTCAATATGAAAACATTAGCAGAGTTCATCTCGGTACATAGTACTGCCTAACTTCACCAAATCATTTCCGATGTGTAGCACCAATGCATGGAATTCTCCGAAATTGTCGTCATCAAGAAGGACAAGAATCTGGTGGACCACGGTGATAAACGCGACACAAACAGTGCCGAGATCTGTGACAACCTGCGGGTCCATCCTCTTGAGATAAGGAGCCACAGCAGCAAAATGTGTTCCCTCTCAAACGGAGCAAAGGGTTATGGGCAGGAACAAATCAAGCGCTTGGCGTCAATACCAGTACGGATATAAACATGCGCGTTATAAAACGGCGAGGGAGTAACCAACGAGCGTGTAAATACCGCTCGCGCTTGTTTAACCGAGGGACTTCAAAGCACATTACAAGAATACGCACAAGAAAGCGGACGTCTAAAAGCCATACGTGCACGATTAACATGCGCGTGCGAATGCGCGAATTAGGAAATATGCGCATGTCTGGTGATCGTCTAAAAGCGCCCTCAGTTACCATCGTTGGAACTGATCCACACTGTGTGCGCACAAAGTACGTGCAAGGATTTGCACAATGTGCGTGCAATGTGTGTGCATCCTTGTGCGTGGTACATGCACAAGTCTTGGATTGGGACCCTGATTTCCAATCACGCGGGATTATGGGATCGGCTCCACTGAGTTTGTCAAATGAATGGCTGGTGGCTGGTGGGAGGTGACTTCTCCTGTCTCCACAAGAACGACTCTACTGGGATGCACCCCGACATGCATTCCTCCACCCATGAACAGACTTTTAAAAAGGAGATGAGTTCTGTCCATCTAATATCATCTCACGGGCACCAGCCTTGGGCTCCTTGTCTTTCTGCTTCCTTTCTCAAAGTTCGACCATTTCAGCTACAGAAGTCACTTCTTGCTGCTTTTTAAAATTCTGCAACTAGGGAAGGGCTTTGCATATTGCCTGGGAGGTAAATAATTGGCTATAAGGATGCTGCAGCAGCATTAGCCGTGTGGCCGGGTAAATACATTTCAGAACGGCAATGCTTCTTTTTAAGATTTATCCTTGGATATTCTGCACCAACTACTATAAAATACTCTAGTCCAACAAGCATAGGTTCCTTTATCCCACCCTCACCCTGTCTCTCAGATTGTAAGCCCTAGGGCGGGGACCGTGTCTATTCCATTACTTTGTAAAGCGCCAGGTACATTGTTGGCGCTATAGAAATGCTTGCTAATAATAATAATAATTGAATTTGTCCAGCCCTCATCCTGTCTCCTGCTGCTGGAATTAAAACCTTTTCAGTGCCCAGGAGCCCTGTCTTCACTGGGAAGGTCCTTGGACTCTCTGGTCACGTCACTTCCCAGCCTCTCTGAGAAGCTAACAAAACTGAGCTCCTTGTGTCTCTCACCATCCGGCCCCCGGATGATTCTTCAACTTCTTCTCTGCACCTTGTCCATTTTATGGATAAATAAATACGTACATTTATCAACATCCTTTCTACAAAACGTAGGCCGCCAAAGCCAAGGCAGGATTGCAATAGCGGCGTTTCCCAGCGGCGTTGCTTGTGTTTCTGTGACAATGACGGTGCTGTGGTTGTTCGGCAGCTGTGGAACGACACCAGGTGCTGAGCCCCACTTCAGTGAAACATTCCTGTCTGGAGCTGGGGCTGTGGGCAGCCTCTTGCTTGGGTGTGGGCAGCCAGAGACCACGCTCGGGAGTGGCTGCTCCGTCGCTGGCGGGGAAGCGAATTCTCTCTGAGTTGCAGGCGGTTTGTCCGCCGCCCGCAGCAGCTGGGATTGGGACGTGTCTCACGCAGCCGTGGGGCTCATCACTTTTAAGGTGTCAGGGCAGAGCTAATGGGACCAGACAGGTTGGGCTTTTCAAAAGCAACATTCTCAGGATTATATTATTTTATTGTCAGCTTAATAAACTGCTCCCGTCTTGGTGTCCATCGTTCCCCTGCTCAATTGTTTCTGGGTGACTGTAAAGGCCGTCCCTGCCCACGCATCCCTTCCCCGCCTCGGGCAATGGCAAAGGCACAACATCGAAGACAGGGTGGTGCAGAGCCGCTTAGGAGGTAACAGATGGGCAGGGCGGGAGCTTCGCTGCGCGCAGCTTCATGGGCACAAGGAATCTCACTCACAGGCACCCGGGCGCGCACTGGGCAGGGCACTGCAGCAAAGAGCTGAATTTGGAGGCACGGCTCGCAATAAGGAAAAGTGGGTTTGGTTGCCTGGCTTGAGACAAATGCACTTCCAGGATGACGATTCCCAAAGGATGGGAAACTCAGGCGGCCCCTTCAAGATCTCCCCAAATCTCTCGTTGCTTCTCAGAACCTTGGCCCCAAACCTGAGATTTCAGTTAGGGAAGGGCTCCTGGAATTGGAACCTGACCTCATCTAGTCCAACCCCCTGCTTGACTGCAGAAGCTACTACCTCCCCGACAGGGGGCTGGCTGGTCTGTGTACGAAACCCCCCACTGATGGAAAGCCTCCAGCCCCCCCATGGTGGCACAGCTTGGACTCCTAGAGTCCTACCCTTGACCTTGGTACCATTGCCACTAAGCACAGATCCCTGGTAGCCTCCGAAAATGTGGTTGGTTGACTCAATTTTTTTTAAACTTAGTTTGCAAACTGTTATTTTTAAAGCAGGGGCAGGGTTTGCAGGGTGAGCCGCTATCTTCTCCTGACCTTGGGGATATCCTCTAGCCCCTAGGGCATGCATCCTCTGTTCCAACACCTACCTGCCTCCACTGGAGGGGTGGGAGGCGAGAGCAGATGGGCCTTTACTGACTACTGACACAGAAGTAAATTCAGTGAATAAATTTCCAGAGGTGGCTCTGAGTAATGACCGGCCTCTCCTCCCTCCGAGTCCGGACCTGTCAATACAGCTGCCTCAGAGCAGACTAGATGATCGTTCTGGGGACCATTCCAGCCACTACAATTCTAGGATTCGATGATATTGGGGATTTACCTTGATTCCAGCTGCAGATAGACTTTGCTTAGGTAGAGCCAGAATGCGCAAACAGACACGGACACTTCCATGGACGGAGCTTCCCCCGCTTGAAACCAGTTGGAGAAAGGGCACATCCAATCAAGCATCTTCCTGAGCCTGTTGCCGAGAAGAAATGGGGTCCCTCCTCCTCTCACGCCCGTCCTGAGGGGACGCGATGCCACATAACTGGGATGAACTTTCTCCAGGGACGCGCAATCCCTCCCTCTTCCATCCCCATCTCGCCCTCCGCGCAGGGAGGTGAACGTTGCAAAAACCCGAAGCAGAACTCAAACTGAGAGCGGTTTCTGAGTTCCTGAATCCAATCCCAATATTCATTTCCTCTGAGAATCCCTCCAGTTTGGATTCACGCTTGGAGAACTTTCCCTTTGGTTAGAGCTGGGATCCAGTGGAGTTCTGCGTCACCTAGTTCACTGCAGCCTGCGGAGACAGGGACCCATGTCCACTGCAGGGTGGGAATGGGGGAAATGGGTCCCTGCGTATGTCCAGAGGGGCGGACAAACTCCGGCTCGTGGGCCCGGCCCGCAGGCTAGTTGCAGCCTCTCCTCTCTAGTGTTGGTGGGATTTAAGCCTTGTCCTGGGGGAACAGGCAGGGAAGGGATGAGCTTGCTACCAAGAAGGGAAGAGTTTAGCAGCTTTGCACAGCGTGTCGGTTAATGGGGACGGCATCCGCAGCCTCTCGAGCTGCCTTGAACAAAGCCATGCACCCAAGAGAACCTGGACACCCTCCTCGGTTCCCTTTTCTCTCTCATTTAAAACCTCGATTATATCCGGTTTTAAATGCCAGAGAAGTTTGCAGGAGGTCTGCTGTGTCCGCGTGCTAGTGCTAGGGAGATGGGGTGGCCGGTGCACACTCACTCTCCCTCTGTGTTAGCGCCAGCAGCTTAAAGGAGAGGTGGCCACACCTAGAGCGGTCTCTCTCCGCAGAGTCAGCGTCCGAGTCCCCTGGAATCTGGTCTGTGGAGACAGGACTCCTCCTAGGGTTCATCGCCAGTTCTGCAAGGGGAACGTGACCCCCAATGAAATGCAAAGTCTATTGAACACCAGAAGAGAGCATGACCCAGCAAGTCGGGCAACCCGTCTAATCTGGAGTGCCTGACTCGCCCCTGTGGCATTTGGGCACCACTTGGGAGTTGGTGCAGGACCCATGCGCACCCCTGGGAATAGGGGACCCATTGGGGGGTACAGACAGGTGGAAAGAGGGGTGTTTAGCTCATTGGGTCCATACAGCAGGCACGGGTACGCAAATGCCCCGGGAGCCCAAGGGATCAGACATCTTTAGTCACTTTTATTTCACCGCTGAGCCACACACGCCTCCCTAATTGGGCTCGCAGGCCCTCATGGCACACAAGCCTCTGAGTCTTTGGTAGGGATGTGCGAACAGAACGCGGTTCGGATGTTCGGACAGTCGTTCGTTCGGTTCAAAACCTGAGTTCGGCTTCGGTCGTTCGGTTCAGCCGAGTTCGGTTCGGCCGAACATCTGAAAATAGCGCTATCGATACCAATACCAAAATCATTTTTTTTTTTTCAGTATCGGTATCATTTGGCCCTGAAACAACCCCTGGTCTCCACCCCGGTGCCAGGAAGTCTGCTCCTCAGCTGCCTCCCCCTTCCAGACACGTTTTTCCCACCCAAAGTCACGTTTTTCCTGCTCCCGAACTCATCCGAACGTTTCCGAACTGTTCGGCCCTTTGAACATTCAGTTCGGACGTTCGGTTCGGTCATCTGAACAGGCCGAGTTCAGCCCGAACTCCGAACCGCGTTCGTACATCCCTAGTCTTCGGGCACGCAGGCCCTAGCCCTTCAAAGGGCCACCACCAGCCAGGCTGGTCCCACCTGTGCCCTCTAACCACGTCCTTCCCCTTCTAGGGGCTCCACACTTGGACACTGCTTGCTTCTATCTCAAGGGTCCCACTTCCAGAGTCTTACACCTTCTCTCGCCTTGCCCTTCCTCAGGATTTGGGCATGGCCGCGCCTGGGCCCTGGCCGTCTTTTCACAACTGTCCTTGCCCTTCACCGGGCATCACACCTGGACTATCTGAGGAGGGGAGCCTTTCCCCTTCCTACACTCTCCTCCGCTCGCTAGGGTTTCACCCTGCTGGGAGCACTCACGGTTAGACGGCCGGCTCTGCTTCCCGGCTCTCGCTGAAGTCCAGTCTCCACTGCCGAAGCTCTCCAAGACATGCCTGTACGCTGTCCGTCTCGAGCCACTCTACCCAGCTTCTGGGATGCCGCCTGGGTTCCGGTCTGTGTTCCTCCAGTCCTGACAGCTGGTTTGGCAGCTCTTTGAACTAGCTGCCCCTGCTAGTCCCAGCTGCTTGGACATAGCAGGGCTGTGGGGGCGGCCCCGCCTTTCAACTAACTCTAGGCGGGCGCTTTCTGCAGCTGCCCCTAGTCAGTTTCATGGCAGCGTTTCCCTGCCGCTGCTTGCACCATCCAGGTGGATCTACCACTTCTCCCTTGTGGCGCTGCCACCTAAGGGGAACACCGGCTACCGGAGTGGCTTGGAGCAGGGTTGGCAACAGCCACCCTTTAACAAGTCCAACATAAACCTTTGTTTGACTTATATATAAACCAGTACCTCCCGGGGAGTTCTCCTCTGCCTGCTCACTTTTCATCGCTGATCTTGCTCCCAAGGACCTCCTCACCCGGTGTACGATCTGTTTGGTTTCCAGCACTCGGTAACGTACCGCAACATACGGTCACACACTTTACAACGTTTTCGCCACTGCCCTACCATTTAGGAATTCCCTCAAGTCCCGGGGAACCTTTTCTAATAATCTGTCTGGGAATTAGCTCCATGTTAACAAGGCCGTCCTACACCTCCACCAGCTACCAGAAGGCCAGGTCATCCTTTCCCACGACTGAACTCCTTTTTAACCTGGGAACATCTTCAACCCAGGCCTCCTGTGCTGTTTTAACCTTTGGGCCCCCCTATCGCCCTCGGGGAATGTCTTCAACCTGACAAGATGAGACTGCCTGGTTCACAGGCCGGCTCTGTTGCCTCCCTGCCTCCATTCCTGGGGGACCCACTTCAACCCTGTGTATGGTCTCACCAGGCTACAGGCATTTTCTGGTTCACGCTTCTACTAAGAGCTAATAGGCTCTTTATGAGGATGACCTCCCCACTGGGCCACATACCAGACCTTCCCACAACATAAAGTCAGGAATTTTCTTGCCGTTTATGGCCTCCTGCCATTTAACTTAACGTAGGGAAAACCTCCCCTCAGGGCACCTTGCCCTACACCATCCCACCAGGTGGGTGCCTCTGGGGATCCCTCCCAAGTGAACCCATCACTGTCGCTTGAGGGGACTGTCCCACCAGCCTCCCAACACCCCTCAGAGCCGGACTCACCCTCCCAAATACTATAAACCACAAACTGCGGTTGCTGGGATTGTCATCCTGGGATGTCCCAGGTTGCCCCAGAAATACCCACATTTTGGGGCACTGGTCACCTGATGGGAGCGGGGTACCTGGTTGGGTGCCTGCTGGGGGTGCCCTAAAATGTAGAGTATGCACGCAGGTAAAAAATGTGCTCCCTGCTGCAGCTCAAATCACGACCCATCCTTAGAAGGCAGTAGTAGAAGGGTCTACCATCAATCAAAGGTGAGCCACGCCCCTTGGCACCAGAATTCCTGCCCTGTGGCTGCTCCTGGAGAGTGGAAGTCCCTCCTCCCGGGGATAATACTTCCCAGGGATGTGCCGTCCGTGTGTCGCTGCACAGGTGATTCATTGGGTGGCGGGCTATTGCCTCTGAAAGGGGCCACGTTTCTGAAGGCTGCGTGGATCAGAGAGAGACAGACTGGAGGCTTTAGCCACAACTTTGGCTTCTGTTACCCCAACGGTCTTGCTGGGATGCATTCATGAAGAACCTCAGTGAGGCTACCCGGTGCGACCCGGTGAGTTTAGTCCTCCCCCCGCCAGTGGAAAGAGGCTGAACATTTCCAGAACGGACACTAGAGTTCACTGGGCCCGGGAGAGCGTTGTCTCGAGGAGTCACCATCGCGGGGCAGGAGAGGGGGGCCCTGAAGGAGCCTCCGTAGGGCCCCAGGAGCACCGCAAGTGCCACTGACTTGCTTGCCCCTCCTGCAGCCCCTCTGCCGCTGCCGCCGCTGTTAAGAACTGTGGGAGCAGGAGCACAGCCAGGGACTGCCTGGGAGCGGAGGCCAGAGTCTCTCGGGAGCTGCTCCTGGCCCTGCGGCTGCTCCAGCGGGCTATGGAAGAGTCTCGGGCCCGGGCCACGACCTCGCCAAAGCTTCCCTGAGGGGCTGGTTCTGGTAGTTTGGGATCCCTGTGCTGGCAGATTAGAGCAGAGGGGCCTGCAAACCAGGCCTCGTATCCTGGAATCTATTTTAAGCTCCACCAGAGACTCACGGGAGGAGCAGGTATTCATTCTCACGGGACCAATCCCCAGCATTTGGGGATGAAACCGGGGCCGATGCCACAGAAACGGTTTCTTCATCTGACTGGAATTTAAAATTTCATTCCATTTTGAATTACAGTAACAAAAAAGAATTTTCTGCAAAACAAAATGTTGGAAAAAATGTATTTATTTTTTCCAGAAAGAGAATCCAAGTTTTGGAGAAGCTTTGACCATTGGCCATCAACATTTAGGTTTATTGTTTGATTTTCCCAATGGTTTCTATCCAGAAATCAGAACATTTTTTAAAAAATCCAGATGCTTCCTAGAAAGACCAATTTACTGTAAAGCAAGTCTTCTGATGTTGTTGCTATAAAACTCAAATGATTTTTTGATCAGTTATAATGATATTATTATCTTGCATCCAAGCAGGGGGTTGGACAGGGGGAAGGTCCCTTATGACTCTGACATTCTATGTTTCCATGGTGAAACGTGTCAGATTTCCCAGTTGGTTGACCTGGGAGCAGGTTTCGTGTGGTCTGACCGCTGTGCGAGGGTTGCACCCCTCCCTCTGTAGTGTCAGGCGCTGCTGGGCTAGACTGAACCTTGCTCTGGGAATTCTTGGTTCCTCTGGCTGAATTTCAGTCAAAGGGAAAGACAAAGAAGCCGATTCTCATACAGATGGCACAAGAAGCTAAATTGCAACGGAGTTGGCTAAATGCAGAGGAATGTGGCAAAACCGCTTATCAGCATTGATGTCAAGTAGAAATGTCTTGCTGAGAAAAGCCGGTTGACTGGCTGGGATCTGTCCCCCTGGGACTGGAGCTAATTACAGTTCGGAAGTTCCTCTCTTTTATTCCCTCCGTTAATTACCATGTCCAAGCTCCAAAAGAGAGGTCAGGCCCAGGAGAGGCTGGAGCCCTTGAAACATGTTCCACAACTGGGTTTAATTAAAACTTGGCCAATCAGGCAAGTGGACAAACTGGACGCGTCTAGCGACAGGTGACCACCTCCTTGTCTGCTGGCAGGGAATCCTCTAGCTGTAGCCTGACGGTGGGTGCTTCCATCCTGAAGCATCAGAGAGAGAGAGGACAAAACTAAAACTCAACCACGGTGAATCAGCTGGCGCTCCGAGGCCACCGCCGCCTGCCGGCTGATATTGTCTCTCACTTTCTGGGACCTGATGGCTGTTTCCTGCCCCCAGACCATGCTCAGTGGTGGAAATGGGATGTGTCAGTTACAAAAGGGCCCAGGTGTCCCCTCTGGCTAAATCAATGATTACTAAATATTCAGACTGCAATTTGGGCCTTCTGCTCCTCTTCCAAGTTTGGCTGAAGTTAGCCTCTGGGATCCAAAGTTATTAACAGGGCTGAAACAAAACTTCATTTTTCTCAAAAATCTCGTCAAGAATAGGCTTCTCGACAATATTTTCTCATCTTGAATTTCTCACAAGAGTCTCGTGAACCTGGAAGTCAGGCAAGGTGCCTTGCAGGTTTGTAGAAAGACCCTGCTCTGCCTGCACGCTCGGTGGGGTCTAATGGGCAGCACAATGGTCTTACAACTGGGACTCTGTCCTGAGTTAAAGCCTGCCTGCCTGGGTGGCCTTGGGCAAGTTGCTGCCTGGCTCTCAGCCTGCTGAGGTCAGATCTGGCCGGCTGGTTGGGGCCCGTCTGTGGGCATGCGCCCCAGGTAACGCCAGCTCCTGTGGATCGATAAGGCCTAGTTGAACCTGCACAAGCTTCGCTGAGCCGGCGGCGTCCTGTCTGAGATTTCCCAAAGGGCTCAACCCAACATAGGTGTCCGATTCCGGGGTGTGGTGAAGCGCCCGCGGCCCCCACCGCAGGTCGATGGGCGTGTTTTCATGAGGGCTCAGCATGGCCGCGGGGCGGGGGGCTCCAGCTGCCTGCTCTGCTGGTTTGTCTGTCGTACCTTGGGTGGCAGCGTTTCCGGCTGCGCATCCCAACTTGGCATCCGGCCTTTACCAAGAAAGAGACATTTTAAACAACCGAGAGGCTGAACAAAAACCTTCTTAGCCTTGTTACGGCTTCAGGCCCGTAACCATGACAACCTGAGGCATCCCCTCCCCTCTCTCTCTCTCTCTCCACCTACATTTGATGCTTGGGAGTGGGTGTGTGCTGTTGCTCTGTGTGTGCGTGTGTGTGCGTGCGTGCGTGCGTGTGCGTGTGTGTGTGTGTGTTTCAGCTGATTCTCTCCCCCCCACTCATGTTTTCCAAAGAAAAAGAAAGAGAGAAAAAACACATGAGTTGTTTTTCTTTGCTGGTATAAAGGAAAACACCACCCTAATTTGAAAGATGAGTGAAATGTCAGCGTGGGCAGGAAACAAAGGGCCGGGTGGCGCTCGTCAAGGCAGGATGCCTTCCGTGACTATTCCGATTCATTCAAAGAGTAATAAACAGGGGAGGCCGGCTACGAGCGGCTTTGACCCACGGCTTTGTGTAGTGATGGGATTGCAAGGTGAAACAGGAGAAGCTTTGAAAGAAGTTTGCTCACCTCTGGAGTTGCTTGTTCATTGATTGTTCATGTTTCTCACACACTCACTCACACTCACACACACTCACACTCACACTCACACACACACACACACACACACACACACTCACGCTTCATTGCAAAGTGATGGGCACTGGGGTAACCTTATAACAGTGGGAGCTGGCTCCCCAGGCCCCATCTGGGCCCCATTTGGGGGGTTGCAGCTACTGACCGATCTCCCCCGTCCCCAAGGATCTAATTAAAGAACGTCGGAGGGAAGGAGAGGCATCTCAGCCACGCGGCACCGGGTTTTCAGGCTAATGTGGCTTCCACCCGCAAGAAGGAAGGTGTTGGCGGGGAAGCTGGCGAGAGTGTGTTAAGGGGGAACCCCATGGAGGGGAAACCAGGGCAGGCATATGGGGGAGGGCAGCAAGGGAACTAGGGGGGTTTGAGAGGGAGGAGGGGCACTGGGAGAGCGGTGGGGAGAGGGGTCTCTCTGCGCCCAGACTTGGGCCAAAATTCTTCCACGCTACTGCCCGGAAGGGTCGTGAGTCGGGCTGTGATGAGGGTTGCTGGGGGGTCCGTACAGGTGTAGCTGGCAAATGTACAGCGCCTGACCGGTCAGAGAGGAGTCAGGCATCCAATTACCATTGGCCCCCGACGGCTGCTGTGGGGGGGTGACAGGGCCTCCTTATGCTGGAGGGAAAGGGGGTGTGGGGGCCCTCTGTGCAGTAGGGGCAGCGGGAGGTCTGGGTGGGGTGAGGGGTGGGTCTCCACGCTGGCTGGCCTGAGGAAGGAAGAACACTCAAGCAGCCAGTACGGCAACACCCGGCTTGGCCCTCCCGCTGCACGGTCACCCCCATGTGTCTCTCTCCCCCCACAGATAGTTATGTTTACTTTAACTACTCCCAGGCAATTACAATCTTCACCGTGTCACCGCGCCCCCCCCGTGTCACCGCGCACCCCCACGTCACCGCACACACACCCACATCACTGCGCGCCCGTGTCACCGCGCACCCCACGTCACCGCGCACCCCCCC
>QEPC01001417.1:218692-231040 GCA_003113815.1 Sphenodon punctatus
TCTTTCCATTTCCTGGAACTTGGTCACGTGTCACAGTCCTGATTTGGGTTTTACAGTTCTCAGTTGTAACATTACATACATGTGGAACCTTTTGCTTTACATATTTACCAGACTTGTAGTCTACATGTAGGCCCGTGTTACATGTGTGTGACCCTATGTTCCTCCGTGACAACATGACCATGTGAATTTAACAAAGCAAAGGCAGTACATTCTGGTGCTGGGGTTAGGGTGGCTGATTTATTCTGGGGATGATCTTCACTTCCTGAGAGTCTATTATGCAGACAGTGTTTGCTTTCCTGGCTGAATATTTCATGTGGACAGACTCCCTGGTGGGAAAACCACTTATTCAGTTTCATTAAACTTTATTATTTTTTCATTATTTTATCAATTTGCCTCTAAGCACAACAGGCTCTGAACTTCCCTCTTCCTGCACCTTTAGCTCCCGGTTGAGAACGGGGCAGGTGGAATTGTCTCCACGCCGTGGCACAGGGCGTCGGTCACTTGCGCCAATGCAGAGGGATAATTCCACCCTTGGCATAAGGCCAGCCCAAGACTTGTGTGCCGTGTAAGCCCTGGTTTTGAGAGTCTCTTGGCAAGAGAACGTTCCTATTGTCCTGGGTTTTTTTCCAGGATGGTCCTAATTTTGCTATATCTGTTCAGCTGGAGGAAGAGGCTCTTTTTGGACAGAAATCTATCTTGATTTGTTCTGAACAAAAGAGAGCCCAGTGGCCTGTGAGCACTTCTAGCTGAGACTGTGTGCCTTTTACCTCTGTTGGAAGCCTAATAACGCAGCTGATTCCTTGCGACTACGTTCAAGGGCCGTGGGCTTGACGGAGCAAGGCATGATGGGAGTTCTCCCCTCTGCTACACTCAGACTAGAGGTTCCCAGTGGCTCCTTCTAAACTCAGGACCTACAACACTCCAAAGAATTCCCACTGGATAGTCTTTAAATTGGAAACAACCATTCCCACCGCCCCCAAACCCACAGCCATTTTCACCAGAAAGCTCCACCTCCACCAACATGGTTACACTCTCCTGAGAAGAACATTTGTCCAGTGCCTCCCCCCACCCCGATTTTTTATACAATTTCCCAATATTTATAGAATGGTGAAGAAAAAATACCCCCCCATCATTTTTTCAAAGAAATATGGGCAGGAAAATTAAAACAAAACGTGTTTGTTTCAAAAAGTTCATAATAAAAAAATTGGGTTTGAAATGTTCAGAGAATAAAACAGAAATAAAAATGTGACCCTTTTCAGTGGGGGATGGGTCCCTCCGTACATGGCCTCTCGTGCGTCCCGTGCTGCCGATGGGGAGATTCTGGGCTGGTTTAGGATGGCAACTCTTATGCCCATTTCAGGTCTCTCGACCTCTTTGAAGCCAACTTCCACGGCGCATTGGTGGGGTAGAATGGAGACTCAAGCCCATAAGATGCTACTTGTGCCAGGAACATCTGCATGTGATTTGGCAGGTAAAGGACGTGTCTGGCTCCCCCGCTCAAGCCAATCAATGAACCATCTAGGTAATGCACAACCAGGGAGCAAGCTTTCCCAACCCTGACAGGCAGCTTCTGAAGAATGAAGCTTGTGTTCAATAATGCAATACCTTTTCATGGCCTCACTGCAGAGTAACAACAGCCCAGGAATGAGCAATGTGTCTGCGGGCAGGGAAGGGCTCCCAGACAGGTGAGAGACAGCAGGCGTCCGAGACCCAGTTAATCAGCAAGTAAATACAGCGCCGAGTGGCTGGGAGAAATCCCCTGTGCCGCTTATCGGCGAGGTGGGCCAAGCCAAGCCAAGAACGTGTCCCTGAGCTCTCGCATCCTCCTGAATGTCGCTTCCCTTGTCTCTCCCTCTGCTCCCCCTTCCCTGTCTTTAGAGTGTGAGCTCTCGGGCAGGGACCGTGTCTGTCTTATTCTCTGTAAAGTGCCAGGTACATCGCTGGCGCTATATAAATGCTTATAATAATAATAATAATAATAATAATCTTGGATCCCTGCCTGCCTGCCGAGTCTTGTATCCCACGGCATCCAAGGGTCTGAGGGAGCGAGTGCAGCTTCTCAAGCCAAACATGTTGCTTCTCCTGCCTCTGCCGCACCTGGCGTCCCCGCTCCCAGTGTGCCTGGCTATTTGGACCCCTTGCTATGGGGCAGCCTGCTCACCTGGTGGAAACAAGGTAACAAACCCACGGTGAGGAGACAGTGTAGGACAGCCTGACTGCAGCAACGTCCTCCCTCGGGGAGTTCCATGGGTCTCTGTTCTGGGCATCAAGTCTGAGGCAACTCCGCAAGGTGATGGGACAGAGAGAGGATTGCGGTTTCATGTAGTGACCGCTCTGACCTGAAATGAAACATCTTGGTGATTGCTGCTTCCATTGGAAACAGGGCATTCGCAGAGATTCACGTGATGCTCTCTTGCTGTTTTCACAATTTCCCGTTGTTTCTCACAAATTGAACAGGGCTGCCGTGTGTGCCCTGCCCTGCATGCACCGCCAGGGGCTGTGGAGATTAACACTTGTTGGCTAAGCACCAGGAAAGTGCTGGACATGGCTATAAAAGCGCTGTAAAACTGCTGTAAAACTTGCATAAAATTCCCAGAAAGTGACGGACAAAATGGTGGAAGTGTGGGGGGAATCACTGGAAACTGACAAAGTACCAACGGACATTTGTAAGCCCTCCCGAAAGGTCGGTATTTCCTTTCCGAACGGGAACACTTAATCTTGTCTCAGTCTGCCCTTCTCTCTGCCTCAGCAGTCGGGATCACATAGGCTCCTTCCTCTTTCTCTTTTCAAGGTGTGAAAAACTTCCAGCTCCCATAGCCTAATCCTTTGGGTCCGCTGCTGTGTCCGCGTTACTCCCAGGCCGAGTGAGCTCTGTGTTGCCGGACTGAGCCAGCCGGCACCAAGCTAAAGGGGAGAGTCCCGGCGTCTGGGCTTGGCCGGGGAAGCAGCTGCTGCTTCAGGAAATACAGCAGGGAAATTGCCCAAGAGAAAGCGAGAACTCTGTCCCCCTGCAGACACAGAGGGAATCCATGGTGTTTATAACCAAAGTCTCTCGGGGGGGGGGGGAAGAACAGACCGAGAGGAGAGAAAAGAAAGGGGGGGGGGCACTCGCCTTCAATGGGGGCGGGGGCAGATTTCCTCAGGTCCCCTCCCTTGGTTGCGCCCATGGGCAGAATGAGACCCAATGGGCAGGATCAGTTCAGACTGGAAATACAGCGCCTGGGGAAAAGCTTCCCGAGAGCAGAGCCGAACCTTAGCACGTAAAGACTGGGCTTCTCTCTCTTGCTAAGAGATGCTCCTTTGCTCACCTGGACATGCTGGGCTGGATTTAGGAATCATTGGGTATAATTCGTCCCTTAAAAATCACAGTCCACAGCTGTGATTCAGAGAATCCTTGAGTCTTTGAGATGGAAGGGCTCATGGGCCATCTAGTCCATCCCCTGCGCGGAGCGGCCACTACAACGTAGCTGTCCCTTGGATTAATCTGGGTGTGACGTTGTGCCAGGCAGACGCACACCAGCGTCTCTTGCCAGCCTGGCTTGTATGCCTGACGATGGGTACGGAGAGTTTATGCCGATCAGAAGGATGTTCCTGCCGTGGCCGAGGATTCCACAAAGATGATTCATATCTTCGGGGTAGTTACATGTCGCAGCCACTTGAGTATTTTGGTTCAGCCGTTGTGGCCACGTCGCTATTTCCTTTAGTTCAGGATTACGGTTTTTCAGCATTTATGCCTTAGTGCTGGTGCACACCAAACAACTGTGCCCTGGTGCCGCTGCACTGTCGCACAACTGCTTGGTGCACAATGGTAGTGCTAAACCCTATTTAGCAAAGGAGGAAATACTGCAAAAACAAAATGGCTAAATAACCAGAAGACAAGATTCACTGAAAAGATGGAACCGAACTATTGAAATGAATGCGAGAGAGTGGAATAACAATTGTATCCTCCTCATCAGAGACAAACCAATTTGACCAAGTCCATTGATTTTTGTGTTTGCCTGCATGACGAGTTCCAGTCCTCGGCACGGCTTGCACCACGACGCCAGGGAGACTGCTGCTTACCCAGATCAGATTCTTTGGATCGGACCCTTTGACGATGCACGTACCAAAGCATGGAGCCGGATTCTCAGACGTGCCATGCTCAGGGGAAGAAGGGTCACACAATCTCTTGGCAACACCAGAGCGAGAGCAGGAGGCAGAACAATTCCCCTTCTCCCAACAAGAAACATTCAATGCATCTCAGGTCTTGGAGAGTGAGGCGGCTGTTTGGAGGCAGACAATGCCATGAAATACAGAACTAGCCTATCTGGGAGAAAGGATTTCCCCCACCCCCTCCCCACATCACGGTGCCTTCCTTTTGCTGTTTGCTCCAGAGAAACCCTGGAACTAGCACAGCTCAGGCTATCTCTGGTGATGTGTTTTGATAAACACGGCTCCATTTCCTGACAGGAAAGCAATTCTGTTATCGGCATGTTGCCTTGGCCTTTTATTACTTAAAGCGTGTTCTGAGCACACAGCTCTAGCTAGAAAGTTTAAATAGGAAAAAGGTGACTTAGGGAGCCAGCCAAATCCAGGCGTGTTTGCCATCAGCAGGAGATTAACGGCAATAGGCTGCTCGACCAGAGAGAGCCTTGCTGAAAGCACCCACAATTAAAGGGGATCAAGTAGCAAAAGATAAACTTGAGTGGAGCCTAGCCAGAGATTTCACATGAGAGGAGAGGCCTAGGAGGCGAGAGAGGCCTGGGCCCTGTTGCTGATTGTGAAAACTATTCATTCAGGCAAAATGGTTTTCTCCTGAAGGAGTCTGAGCTCCTGGGTTCTGTCCCCAGCTCTCTGTGTGTGTGTGTGTGTGTCCTGTAGAGGGCAAGAGCAGGGGAAGCTGAAGGGTTCAAAGCTCAAGCCCAAACTTGGGTGTCAGTTCTCCCTCCACCCTTATTTATTGTCTTAGTCGCCCGAGCCGTGGTTTAAGTGTTGTGATTTTATGAGTGTGTTAAAATATTTTTATAATTCTATTTTTATATTTTTTTGAAATTGTTAGCCGCCCCAGGCTGTTTTTAGGAGGGGCGGGATATACGTTGACTCAATCAATCAATCAATCAATCTTGTGTGAGCTGGGGTTTGGCCCCTTCCAGGCTCAACAGCGTTGGAGGTTGCCGCTGGAGGATATTGAGCTCTGATAACTCCAGTGTTCTGCTGCAACAGAGAAATTCATGCCTCAGCCCGGAAAAACCAATTTCCAGAAACAAGCAATTCCACCCCTATGACAATCAACCTTTCAGGCTAAGACACAGCACAGCAGAAACGACACAGGCGATAAAACCAGAGAACAAAGTTGGCCCCGTCGCCAGCCTGGAGCGAAATTACCTCGGGGCCCAGTTACCTGTGATTGGATCAGCAAGGCAGGGAAAGACACGGGCCCAAGGGAGATTGGGCTGTTAGCAGGATCTGATAAGCCACACAGACAAAGCTGCAATTTGGGCAGATGCCGTGAGAGACCTGCTGCAGCGGAAGGTGCCAGGAAAGGGGGCTGCTATGGCAAGATGCGCTAACGCAGTGCGAACGGTGGCAATAGGGGGACAGGTGAGCAGCAAGAACGCCCAAGAGTTTAGCTGCAGGAGGTGGAGTTTTGAAGGGGGGGGAGAAGCTGGGTCTTTAAATGGAGGGGTGTGGTTCTGGAGAGTACAGGGAATTGCCGCCAGAGACGTGTTGTCATGACAGGCTTTTCCGGGTTAAGAGTCCCCGAAAGAACTTAACACACGTTTACCGCCCTGCTGCGCTCGCAGTCAGGGTGGTGGCGGGTTTTGCCTCTCACCAGAAGCAGGTGTGTGTGTTATTCTGAAATAACTAACCCTGGTGGAAGCAGCTTGTGAAAACGCAGCCTCTCCAGTGGAAGAGGGTTGTGCTGGAATCAAGAGGCCTGACAGGGGTTAGCTGCCCCGGCATGGCCACGCTGGGGCTGGGAGCGGAATAGACAGAAATCGGTGCTGCTGGCCTGCCTCCCGCCTCTCCCATTTAGACGTGAAAGCAGCCCCGCTGTTCTGGTCGTCCTGAGCACCCGGACTCTCTCCTGTTGCTCGACAGCTGAGGCCAGGGGCACAGCTCACGCCGGCGCTTGTCCCTGCAAACATCAGCTCTTCAAAGGGAGTTTCCATCCAGAGCAGAACAAAATGTCCCGAGTCAGAAACATTGGAAGGAAGGAAAAAAATGTCGACGTCTTCAATGTAGTGGAAATGTTTTGCCCTGAGAGTTCAGGGCGATCGATGTTTCATTCCCTCCACTGCTTCCACCTGCTTTCCTCTCCTCTCGTTCTTTTCCTCCTCTGGTTTCTCCCCCACCAAAAGAAACCTTTTCAGAAGCCACGTTCTCCATGTCAGTTTCTCCCAATCAAGTTTTTAAAGATACGTTTTCAAACCCTTAGGTTTTCCCTTCAGGAAATTTAATTTCAGATGAAACCACATTTTCCCACAGCAGGAAGCTTTGCGTTACTAATCTGTGGTGCAGTCTGAGATTGGGACGTTATTGTGCTGGGCTCTAGCGTGGCTGCTCCGAGGAGACGAGAGAGCAGCTTGCACACGCCGGGACAGGGATCGCCAAACCACGTCTTACCTGGAGCAGCTAGCCCCATCGAAACCAGTGGTTTGTGGATCCCGGACCAGCTCAGCGGAGAGCCGGGAAGCAAGCCCAGCTCTCCTGACTCCCAGCCCGTTCACCTATCGGCGAGATAACGTTTGTCTTGCATCCCTCCCTTGTTTTTATTTGTAACTTAATTGATGGAATCGCCTGGGGGCCAAGAAACTCATTTCGTGAAAGTTTCAGCTCAAGAATGGAAATTCAATTTTTTATTAAAGGAAATGTCTTTAATTTTAAAAATAAAAGTCCGTGTCCCAATTTGGCTCTAATAAGATCTAATTGCTTCCGCTATCTTGGGCTGTGCTAATGGCTGAGGATGTGCCCCCCCTGCACCCCCCAAATGTACTTCAGAGGAGAGGGTGGGGAAGTGAAATTCTCGGCCACATCAGTTTAAAGGCTGCAGCAGTTGCAATCAAATTAAATGCTAACGGGACGTGAGTCTGAAATAAGATTACACAGATAATTTGATTACCTCTTCCATCTCTGAGTCTGCAAGGGTTGATGGGCAGCTTGAAGAATGGCAGTTTAATTAGTATTTCCCAACCTGGGCAGAATCCTATATTTACCGCGCTGCTTGAGTTATTAGCCCTTATTAACTCTGATTATGGCGGGAGGAGGCAGAGGCTGAATCATCGCCGTGGGAGGGTAGCGGGGGGCGGGCATGGCGCTTGGGGTCAGAGGTGACACTCTTGGAGAAAGAACGTCCAGTCGAAATTAGCAAAGCTCATTTCATATGAGCGTGGTCACTGTCAGGCTGGGCCAGGCCAACAGTCCTCTAGAACGATGGGGCCAGGAGAAAACTCCCAGCCCCTGTTGGTCAGCCAATTGGGGAGAGGGGATGCAATGACCAACCTCTAGTGCCCCTTGGGGAAGCAGCTATGGGAACGGTGTTGTTGTGGCGCTGTAGTCAAGGGGGCCGTGTCGAAGTTCTGGGGACCAGGGTTCGAGCCCGACGGGACTTCGCACATTTAATTGGGCTTCAGCCCAAAGAGAGGAGAAACACTACGGTAACGCATGGATTGAGATGGGTTGACACTGGGGCAATGGGAAGTATTAAAACCTCGGATCTAAGCAGTGAGGGCTCATGGCCCAGGAAAGGATCTAGACCGGTGATGAAACAAGCAGCTAAATTGCAGCTCAGGAGAAATGTGACCATCTTGGGAACCAGGATCAATTCCCTCCCAATACCAATGCATTTTCTTGATTCTCACAATTCCATGAGATACTCTCTTGAGTTACCAACTTACTGTTTACCGCGTACCATTCATTCACCGGCTCCATTTTATTGCCGGGTTTGTTGTTTCTGCATTTCTAAGCCAATCGCTGTGTAAATAACCTCCAGTCCACCGCTTCCAATCAGAATGGTTGTTTCCTTTGCTTTGACCAATCTGCAACTGGATTGCAGGTTAGTAAAGGAATCTGTGTACCAGCCAACGAGTGACAAGGCAATACAAGGGGAAATGGAGCGCAAGGAATGCGCAACTGCGTCAGTGTTATCTCTTGGGATTTGAAATGGACGGCAAGCGCTAAACAGCAAAGCAGAAAGCAGAAAGTTGGTAAATTGAGAAACAAAATGTCACTTGAGACATTACTGAATACTGAGTGGTTCTTAACTGATCGAGACAGTGGGTGTTTTTAGACACACATTTCTCCTGTACGTTTGCTGTTACATCCTGAACTTTCTGAGCATCTAAATCACTCACCCAGATCTCAAACATCCGGCTCTTTGAACTTCTGCGTAGAACTTCTCCCAGAACTTTTGTGTGTAAAACGTTCTCCTGGTAAACTGCTTTGCTCCAGGCAGCTGTGGTCACTTGGTTTCCATGACAGCCCCTCACATCTACAGCTGCGGCTACTTGAGGCTGCCTCAGGGCAGCGTGTGTGTGAAGAATGCATCCGGAATTGCCTCAGGGCAGTGTGTGTGTGTGAAGAATGCATCCGGAACTTACTTGTGGGCTTGTAAACCCAGATGATTGAAAAATCCGGAACTTTAAGGTGTGTGTAAAAATGCCCAATATTGGGAACTGGGATTTCAATGGGAATATCTTGTTTCATCAGTCCTAAACTAGACCGATATGTACGAGTGCCATCTCCCAAGTCCCCTCTGTGTGTGAACCAAGAGAGCAGGGAGCTTGGGGATGGAACCTGTCCCCGTTTAAAGGTCTCTGGCCTGTTTTGCATCCTGATGATTTAGATTGAGGGATGCCAGTGAATATCACGCCTTGTGTAAGTACAAGGGAATGAGCAGCATTGTCTGGCGAAAGGCTTCATCCCTTGGTATTTCAAGCTGTTTTGTGTTGCGGCTTGGCATGCTGGTGGCACTACACTGCAACATCCATCACTGCCAAGATATCACCAAGACAAAAGAATCCCTTTCCCCAAGTCTTTGGGATAAAGCTTGTGCCCCATCAGTCACACAGCACAGCGAGCTCAGTGTCAGCTCTAGATACGAGGACAGCAGACAGTTCTGTCCTCTGGGAGCTGCGGAAGGAAGGAGTCTCCGAGTCCGGGCTGAGCTAGTCCTTGCAGAAAGCTGTATGTTTGTACTTTGTTTGAAGCTGTGTCTGTCTGGAGACGGATCCTGCCTCGGGTTTCTTGTGAAGTGCGTGGAGTTGGATTTTTTTTTAATTAAAAAATTCTTGAGTCTCCAAATGGAAGAAATATTAGTGAATGAAAAAGAAAATGTGCATGTTGATAAATGCTGATTTCCAGGAAAAACAAAAATGTTTCAGTTTCTTATGAATTTCAGTGGCTGACAACTCCTCTCCATTGACTTTTGGAAACTTGGGGTCTGTGGGGAATTTTTATGCTGAAAGGGGTAAGGCTGCTCTGTGTCAGTCCTCAGCCTTTTCCTGAGGACACACCACGTAGCAGCCAGCTGCTGGCTCTGCCACATGGTGGGGGAACATCGGGCAGCAGCTGCCCAAGGTGGGGAAACCTGCCTTAGGCTTCTCGATGCTCTACTGGAATGTCCGAGTTGCAACACTTCCTCCACTTCCTTCTGGACCTTTTCCGTTCTAACAGGTCCCTGATTTTCCTGTGTCAGTCTTATGGATTTGCAAGTCGGCGCTTCCTGACTTGCTAGAGAAAAGCTTACTCTGATTTCCAAGTACTGTCATTATCTGCTCTTTTTTTGAGTAGTTTAGCTCTGTGGAAATGTAGATTTCCTCCAGGCAACGATCTGAGCTGCTTTCTCACAACAGGTTCTGTTGGCCTATGCCTTTTGGCCACCGAGATCATGTTAACCAGAGGCTCCCAATCCCGTCACATGTGCCCCTAGCGTCCAAAGCAACAATCAGGATATTAAATAATAATTCTCTTGAGCTCTGTCCTAAGGGTCCTCCTTTAAAACCCACCAAACACTATGAGTGCTAAGGAAATTTACAGCATAGCTTGTGGGCCCCTGTGTATTTACTTTCAGCTGTGCAAATAGAGATGATCAAGGGGTCAGAGACCAGGTCCTAGGGGAGAGAGACTGAAGGAATTGGCTCTGCTTAGTCTCAAAGAACAAAGGCTTAGGGGAGTAGATGGCAGGCTGTTACAAAGGGGACAGGGTCAAGAGTTCTCCATGACCATGGGGGAGAGGGCAAGACAGACCAGGAAAAACCTTGATGAATGACAAATCTCACACATTTGAAAGTGCAGATTTTGAATTTCTTGCACATTTTCAAAGTTTCACACAATTTTGTTCATATAAAGTAATAAGTTAGTCATCGATTAGTCGGGATAGGACTCGGTTCGTTGTGAATTTCGGATCTCGTTTCGGTTTGGGATTTTTTTCTGCCATTGAAGTCAATGGGAACAAACCACAATGAAAAACCCCAAAACTGGCAGGGCGCAAAAACCCTGAAATAAAATCAATGTAAAAGAGTCAAAACACTGGAAATGAAAAAATCCAAAATTTTGGATTAATCCGAAAGGGCCATTTTGGAGCAATTTTGGTTCTATCTGAAACCAAAATTCCCATCCCTGTCAATTAGCAAGCTGGCTGTCATCCCCGACGACCATAGACCCCACGGGGGGGGGGGGCTAGGGCAACCCCTCCCCACACCAGCCCTGCAGATGTCCAGGCACTGACCTAACACAACGTGGGGTCAGTGTCGCAGCTAGTGCGGTGCGCCGCACGGCTGCAGGCACTCAAGGGGGCAGAGCCTGGAGTATAACCTCGGGTGCTGTGAGACACACAGTGGCGGTAATCGGAGCCTGAGAAGCTGCCCCCTCTGAAAGCTAAGTGCAAAGTTTCCTTTATTGCTATAGTGTTTGTGTTGTGTGTTGTGCTGGGATAGATTGTATTAGCTGTTTGTGTTCCTGTAACTGACTGTGGGTGTGCAATAGGGATGGGCGAATGCGGGTCCGACGTTCGGAGTTTGGACCGAACTCGGTCTGTTCGGACGACCGAACCCGAACCCGAACTGACCGAACCAAACTAGATCCGAACGTTGAAATGACCGAACAGTTCGGTCAATTCGATCACGTTTGGTTGAGTTTGGGTGGCAAAAAAAGTGTCACTGGAAGGTCAAACATGACAGGGAGGAAGTCAGCTGAGGAGCAGACTTCCAGGCACCAGAGCTGGAGAGACTTGGAGTAGCAGCCAGCCTGCCCAATCACCATCCCTTTTCGCCTCAGACCACTGGCTTCGCAGTCTGTGATTGGCCATGGGCTAGGCTCCAGGGAACCCATGGGGCTTGCGATGAGGTGGGTGCAGCAAGAAAAAAACCTGTCTGCCTCCCCCCTTCCCAACACCTAGCTAGTCACTGTTCCTGAACAGCAGGCTGTCACGGGTTTGGGGGTCCACATCCCCACTTTACCGGGTTTGAGTGACTCAGTTTCCCTTGCGCACAGGTCTCTTGAATCAGTTCTCTCTCTGGCTAATTCAAGTCTGCCACAATGAAACTCCTTTGTCACACAAGGGTCCGATCCTTCCCGTTTACAGACTCTTTACTCTCTGGGTTCACAAGAGCTTGAGGGCTCTTGTAGCTCACTTGTGTTCCACTATTAGACCCTTTCCACTTCTTCATAAAAGTTAAGAAGTGAGTTTATTGATTACATAAACAAGATAGTTAAACAGTGTTATTAGAAATAAAAGGTAAATATACCGCATTCCTAACTTATACTGGTTGAGTTCCTAAGTTATTCATCTTAGCCCTAGCAAGGTCCATAAGTTCTTCTCAGTCCTTGATGTAAGCGACTGAGTCTCCAGACTTAGAGTCGCTAGCAAGCAAAGACCTTCCTCTCAGTTCATGGCTTCCAGCTGCTGCCTTTCGTATGCAGATCTCAAGCTGGCTTTTGCAAGAAGTGTCTCTCCCCGCTGGGATCTTTCTCCTTATATCTCCTGGAGGAAACTCTTAGTGAGTTCTCCAGGCTTCCAGAATTCCCTTTGTTCTCTTATCAGATTTCTCTGCCTTGTTGCACGTAGTCGATGGCATTGTTGATGTTCCTGGCCATCCGTCTGGGGCCAGGGTTCCCCCAATACACATCCTTGTCTCCTTGTATTTGCTGTAGGCTGGTGACGTGTAAAAGCTCTATCTCAAGTTGTATAATTCTCAGAGTCCTAATTTGAGTTTTACAGTTCTCAATGTCAACATTACAAACATGTGGAACCTTTGACATCACATAGTGTACATGTATAGCAACATTACATACATGTGAAACCTTTGGTGCCACACATTTACCAAACATGTAGTCCCGTGTTACACGTGTGTGACCCCATGTTTCTCC
>QEPC01001417.1:234521-245239 GCA_003113815.1 Sphenodon punctatus
AAGAAACAGCCACTCCAGCCCCAGGACCCGCCGCCAGGGTTCTGGGGCCAAGTTACAGGCAGGGAGGGCTGTGGCCAATATCTACAAGCTGCCACTCTTCTAGCCCCAGGACCCACCATCTTGGTTCTGGGGCCAAGTTACAGGCAGGGAGGGCTGTGGCCAATATCTACAAGCTGCCACTCTTCTAGCCCCAGGACCCACCATCATGGGTCTGGGGCCATCATTCCTCGCACAGAGAGCTTTTTTCCGAATGACCGGACCGAACCGAACGGCCAAACCCAAACACGGCAAACGGGCCGAACTGAACGGGTGAACCCGAACCGCCACCTGTTCGCCCATCCCTAGTGTGCAAGGTGAGCAAGAGGAGTGCTAGCCCCGTCCCCTCCCTGCGGGTCCTTTCCTATTCCCTGGAGAGTGAGTGTCCTTTCCCCTCCAGCCTGAGCCCTGGAACCGTGCCCCTCGTGCCCATCACCTGCCTCTCCGGACCCTTCCCTTCCATGTGAGTGTGTGAGGTGTGAGTGTGTGTGTGTGTGTGTGTGGCCTGAGGCCATAAGCTCACAAAACAGCTCTGCGCCCATGATGCTAGGGGCCTGGTCTCGCTGAGACCTAAGGGCCACATCGCTATCTTGACGGCCATTAATTCCCAGGTTCCTTCCAGCAGAGCGTGGGCTTGGTTTTTGCGAGTGAGCGTGATCCCCCCCGGGGTATTTTCCCCCTGCCCAGTGACACTGGCAGAATAATACTCCTTAACTGGTGTGATGGGATTGGACTCTCCAGCCCAGCCCTGACTCAGTTTCCTCACTGACAGCCCCCACAGGACCCAGCTCCCTCCAGAACTGCCCCAGCGTCCCTCTTCCTGCTGACCCCTGTAACCCAGCTGGAGTCGCCCAAGTCACAGAAATTAAATGAAAGGTTTGCCCAAGTCTCTCCCTCAACAGTGTCCCCCGGTGTCAGCGCTGCACAAGCACCCAAGGCTGAGGTAAAGAGTTTTATGGTGTAAAATCAGATCAAGTACGGTGCAAGGTTGATTCAAGAGTGCAAGTCCAAAGAATTGAAAGGTGTAACAAAGCTACATTACGTTGTGAATTCCCTAAGCTAGAATCTTGCCCTAAAGTTCAGTCCATGTTTAATGTCTGTGTGTCACAGGGCTGGTGAGTTGAGAAGCTTTTCAGTCTGTGTCCTTGTTGCAGAACGAGCGAATAACCCTTCCTCTCGCTCCATTTACATTTCGATTGTCCTGTTTCTATGCACCAGACAACCTGCTAGACTGACTTTTCTGGGCTCCCAATCTACTTTGGGAAGTTGTTTCTGTACCCAGCTCTTCCAAACGTTTATCTCGTAATTACAAGTTGATTGATCCCAGACATGCCTAGGATACCTGACCATAGCGTGGTAGGGTAGGTATCCTATCACACCAGAAACATGTATGTTACATGAGTTCTGCGTGTGTTGTTTCCACAAGCCCCGTCACAATTGGTAATTTGTGAACCTGGGAGTCACAGCAAAACCAAACTGATTTTGTTTCATGTGACCTCAGCAAATAAAAACAAGAATTAACTGAAGCCAAAATAATTGGAGAACGTGAAACAGATAGAGCCAAGGCTGTGATCGAACGCACGTCGGTCCCTAACCTGAACCGGGGGCGTTACGGGAGCAAAGGGTGGGAACCTGCATTTGAGTCTGTTCAGCGGGGCAAGGCAGTCGCTGAATTGGGTTTCACATTAAGTCGCTGTGGCTGCATCAGCTCCTCTGCTCTCGCTGCAGGAAGAGAGATCGCGATTAGATCTTCAGACAAACTTTCTAGCCGGGCAGGGGAAGGCGTTCCCCAGGGAGAAGGCAGAGTCCCCAGCTCCTGAATATAAACTGCTGCTGCTGCCAGGGCCGGTCTTGGTAGAATGATCCTCCCTTCATGGGACACTGCACCCTCTCTGGGGAGCTGCCGGCCCGAGGACTCTCTGCACACCCTGTAGCACATCTTGCACGCCACCTTTGCAGCTGCCTGGCGTGCATTGGGGGACGCACGCGGCCTTAAGCCACAGGCTCTCTCCGTCCTGTGCAGCAGGAGATGATTCTTCTGACAAGAACCATGAGGGAGGCCTTAATGTCTGCTGAGGCTCAGCCGGGCCCCTCTCCCAGGCCTGGCATCGCCGCGGCTGTTGCTCTGCTCCGCTGCTGGGACCCCAGGGCTAGCCTCTCCGCCTGGAGGATTAGGGTTGATTGGTGATGGCAGCAGCGCCATGGGCAGTGCCCCTCTGCTCGACCCTTGCCTCCCGCGTGCTTCTGGGATTAAATGGGCAGGTTAGTCCTCTTGCAAGGGTCTGCAGGATCCAGCAGCCCAAGAACCTACCCTTTCTGAACAAGGGGTGCACTCTCTGCCGGATGGCTTCTCCTCTGGCCTGCCCGCTTGCCAGATAGTTCCCATGGGACCCCTTCAGCTGGGTCCTCAAGGCAAGCCCAGCCCCCAAGGCAGAGCTGCCTGGCTCCTCCTTGCCTCTCCCTGGGGGACCAGCTCTGCCTTGTGTCCTTGGAGCCTCGGCCCCTACTGGCTTGCTGAGACCAGCTGTCTCCACTGCAGGGCAGGACTTCTGCCCCAGTCTGCAGCCTCGGCATCCGTTTTGTTCTACAATTAATCACTGCCACAAGCATCTTGGAGCAACAAGGAGATGGGGCCACTTCATGAAAATCCCAAACGTAAATGAATATTTATTTATTTGTGCCTGAGCATGAGGCGGAGGAGAGATAACGTATCGGGGAGTCCATCAAACCCATTATAGACGCTGCTTTGCCGAGGCTCGAGGGCTTAGCATGATCCCGATGAGTTGGCGGCTCTGGCTGCCTGGGCTCCACCGCTCACTGCTAATGACTCAGATTTATTTTCCAAAATCACAGCCACGCAAGCGAGGAGAGCAGCAGAATAGCAATAAGGTGGGGCTGGCCGGGAAGGGAGCTGTCCTGGGAGATGACTGTGTGCTTGTTCCTTCTGTCACAAAGAGATACTAGACCACAGGTCTAACAAATATGTAAAACTAAAGGTTAAACATGCATGTAATGTAAAGCTGAGAACTGGAAACTCACTTCATGCAATGGAGAGAGACAAAGACAAGCTGAATGTGTATTCGGAGATATCTGACACCTCTACAAGAGCCTGGCATACACCTTTGAGTTGCAAATGAAGTTTCCCTGTGGACCTGACTAAAGAAACGGACACTCACCGAGCGGGAAACTTGGACAAAGGACTCTGAAAGCCATTTAAATGGAGAGACAAGGCAAAGGGTTAGTTCCCAATGTGAGGATCTTGAGCCCTCAAGCTCTTGTGAAGCCAGAGAGAGAAAGAGTCTATGAACGGGAGTCTCTGGGAGTTGGGAGACAAAAGGATTATCTCCTTTGCCGGACTGAATCAGCCAGAGAGAGAACTGGTTCAGGTGGGCTGCAAGTGAGGGAAATTGAGTCACCCAACCCAGAAAAGTGAGGTAGTGGACCCCAAACCCATGACACCTTCCACCACAGAAGCCGTAGGGTTTCGGTGCAGCCGTGGCTCTGCCAAGGTCACCATCCTACAAAGGCGCTGAGTAAAGGGCTGGGTCCTGTCCCAGCTGGGAGACTCTGCACAGACCACGTGTGTTGGAGGGAGCACAGAAGTCTGTGACTGAATGGGTAACGGGTAAAGTAAAGGCCCCCCCTGGGGCTCAAGCGTGGAGAGTCCTGGTCGACGGCAATCCAGGAGGAAGGGGTCCTCGGTGGCTGCTGCCTGGCTCCAGAACTCCTTCCGCCTGGAGAGTCACCAAAGTCTGAGCATCTCCCAGAAGCAACGTCACATCGATTTGTCTAGCCAGGAATTTAACAAGAGGGTTAGGATCTGAGAGGTAATTTTATCTTTGGTTTAGGTATTAATATATATTTGATAATACTTATATGGGTTTTAGCTATTTATTTTATAGGTGTATTTTCTGCTGCTGTTGCCCACCCTGAACCTTTGGGGGAGGAGAGGCTGGATAGGTTGGAGAAGAGAGGGGATAGGATAGAAGTTTATAAATCCTGAGTGGGGCGGGAGGGGTTACTCACCCTCTCCAACAGCGCTAGGACTAGGTGATACCCCATGAAACTAACTGGCAGCAGATTATTTCAGTGTCTATCCCACCCTATTCCCGAAGGCTCAGGGCAGTTCCCAACCACATAAACCCCCACAAAACTACCCCCCCCCCAATCACCCTCCTTCCCCATCTGTCCCTGCCCACTGAACGCCCGGCCAAATAAACCGGTCTCACGCTGCCTCCGACTAGGGCTCAGACGAATCTCCAGGAGGGAGGGAGTTCCAAAGCCATGGGCCAGTCAGGGAGACCGCCTCTCTGCGGGCCGGAGTCATATGAAACTGGGCCAGTGATGGAACTCGCAAGATGGCCCCCTCGGCAGACCTTAAGGGCCGTGAAGGAGCACAAGGAGAAATACGGTCCTTCAGATAGGGAGGGCTCAAGCCGTTCAGGGCTTTAAAGGTCAAAACCAGCACCTTGAATTTAAAACATGAGAGTATTTTTTTCAGTCAACGCACAATGAACTTGTAGAACGTGGTTAAGGCCAGTAGCGCAGCGGGGTTTAAACAAGGACTGGTTAAGTTCTTGGAGGGCAGGTCCATTAATAGCAGGGAATGGATTGTTGTTGAGGACTTCTGGGTGAGAGAGCTTATGAAGGGTCTGGAAAACAAGCCTCATATGAGGAAAGGTTGAAGGAACTGGGTCTGCTCATTTAGTCTAGCAAAGAGAAGACTCAGGGGAGACACGATAGCAACTTTCCAAACTCTCAAGGGCTGCCCCCAAGAAGCCAGCAGGGGGCTGTTCTGCCGGGCTGCAGGGGGCGCAGGACTAGGAACAACGGGTGCAAGTGACAGGAAGGGAGATTTTGGTTAGATAGTCCGAGCCGGGCGGCAGTGAAGCAAGCTGCCCTAGGCTGGAGGCAGGCTCCGTCACTGGAGGCTTTCAATATAAGGCTGGACCAGGCGCCCACCTGTCTGCGAGGCTGCAGCTGTCATCCTCCTGCAGCCAAATGGGTTGGGGTAGATGACCCTCAAGGTCACTTCCAACTCTACGATCCTATGATTCTCCCAAGCCACTGAGATTGGTCACTGTCGGAGACAGGATGCTGGGCTTGATGGACCCGTTGGTCTGATCTTCATTGAGTCAGCGCAGGGCAAGTATCCCAATTGCCCCGAGGGGGGTAAACTGAGGTGCAAAGAGGCTTGAGGAGATGCCGCAGCTCCGGCAGGTGCTCTCTGGCAGACCCTGGAATTGAACCCTGGCCCCTGTGTCACTGATCCGTGCTACTGCTCTATTTCCTCTGCAGATGCTTTGCTCCGAGCAGTTTATGAATGGGTCTGTGCCGGGAAGGCGGAGCGTGTTTATCACTGTTCCTCATTGATTTCCTCCCTCGAGGAGGGCTGGCAGGCGGCCTGCTGTGATGGATCGGCCCACTTTAGCCCAATCGCCACCGCCAGACCCACGCTCGTCTGGTCTTCCATTTGTTATTCCGTGGCTTGAATGATTCGACCAAGGCACCTGGAAGGAAAACAAATCGTGTCAAGATGCCCGAGCTGCGAGCAGCAGCCGCAAGCCCAGAGCCTAACAGCTCTCAGTGTTGCTGCCCCAGAGAGAGAGATAATCGGCCACAATCACCACAAATGCCGCCCATTTATCCGCGTTGGGAAGGAAGAGACAGGCGGATCAGCAGCTGGGCTGGGGGGGATCTGCCAAGCTGCCCTGGTGGAGCGGAGGAGGAAGCAGAGCCCAGAGGCAGCGAGAACCAGCAGACATGCAGCCTACAGCCCCATCTGAGCCCCATGGGACCTGCCTGGTCTGGACGGGACACCCCGCCCCATCACAGACTTGCATGGTGCCTCCAGGATCTGTGGGGCTTGGAAGAGCTCGGCTGCATCAGGCCCTGGTTTGGGTTGGTCTTAGCATGGCTCTGCACTGGAGGAATGGTCCATCCATCCCAGTATCCTGTCTCCAACAGTGGCCAGGACTGCATGCTTCAAAAGGCAGCCCAGGAGAAGCTAAAGGTCTGTTATTGGTCGATCCATGCCCAGTGTCTGCCAGCAACCCGCTCTGTGGCTAAGGGACTTATCCCCAGGTGACTCTTCTTGAGGGAGACTGAGGCACCATTGAAAGGGGGCCTGTCCTCACTGAAACATTCAAAGCTCCTCCCCTGCTGCTTCGACAGAAAAATAAGGGTGAGGTCTGCAAACATTGCAAAGTCCCAGCAACTCCTGTTGCCCAGTGTAGCAGGAGTCATCTTTGCCGGTCGGATGCAGCTCCACTATCATGCTCTCTGTCACGGGTTGGAGGGTCCGCACCCCCACTTTACCGGGTTCGAGTGACTCAGTTTCCTTTGCGCACAGCCCACTTGAATCAGTTTTCTCTCTCTGGCTGATTCAAACCTGCCGCAGGGACAACCCCTTTGTCACCCAAGGGCCCGATCCTTCCCGTTTACAGACTCTTTACTCTCTGGGTTCGCAAGAACTTGAGGGCTCTTGTTGCTCACTTGTGTTCCAATGTTAGACACAGACACTTCTTCATAAAGATAAGTAGTAAGTTTATTGATTACATAAGCAAGATAGTTGATACAGAGTGGTTACTAGAAAGAAATCAAAGGTAAATATAACGCATTCCTGACCTATACTGGTTGAGTTCCTAAATAAGCATCTTACCCTATAAAGATCCATAAGTTTCTCTCAGTCCTTTGGTGTAAGCGACTGGGTCTCCAGACAGAGTTGCTAGAGAGCAAAATCCCGTCTCTCAGCTCATCTCTTTTCAGCCTTGCTGGCTGGCAGCTTTTGGATGCAGATCAGAGTGCTCAAGGTGGCTCTGGGCAAGCGATAGCGAAGCTGGCTTAATGGCCCTTGCTTAAGTACCCTTCCTCCTTCTTTGTATCTTGTTTCGCGCCTTTGGGGAAACTGGAAGTGTGTGACCTGTCATGTAGGCAACCCAGGCAAACATGAAGGTTGTTTTGCATCTCCACAGGTCTGTCTGGCTAGGGTTCGCAAATACACATTCTTTGTAGCGCTTTGCATTTCCTGTAGCTTGGTCACATGTCACAGCCCTATTTTGAGTTTTACAGTTCTCAATTATAACATTACATACATGTGGAACCTTTTACTTTACGTATTTACCAGACTTGTAGTCTACATGTAGGACCGTGTTACACGTGTGTGACCCTGTTATTCCATGACACTCTCTCCATAGTCTCAGTGTCCCAGCACCATCTCAAGGCCATTACATACAGACCTAGACGCTCAGACACGCAGACTTGCACACAGACCTAGACGCATGGCCACACAGAGACAGAGCAGGACATGCAGGCGCGCGCGCGCACACACACACACACACACACACACACACACACACACACGAGTCCCACTTGTTCACCAGTCCCCCTTGCCAGGTGTCTCCCAGTCACTCCTCCTTCAACCCCCGTCCCCCAGGGGCTTGGCTTAGTGGAGGCAGAGCCCCCTCCCAGCTTCTGCTGCTCCCACTCTCTTCCCGGCACTGAGCCTTGCTCAGGTTTTTAACCCTGGCTTTGTCACACCCAGTCTCAGCTGGCCCCTCCCTCAGCCCTGGAGGTGCATCTCCTTAAAGGACCAGTCACCCACAGGGACTTTGCCTTGTTACACCCAGGTTTTCCGACGAGCCAAGCTTACTGGGCAAATGGGAGATTGTGTCGTTGTACGTTACCTGGGAGATGTTGTAGCCAGAGTCCTCCTGCCTCCAAGCAGGGGGTTTGACTAGATGCCCTTTGAGACCCCTTCCGACTCTGACTCTCTAGGATCACTCTGGCCCTTATGACCCATTTCCTCCTAACTCCCACATCTTTCCCAATATCTAATGAGGGCAAAAATTTGTCTTTTATTGTCACAGAAAGTAGAACAAGAGGGAATGGGCTTTAACCGCTGGAAGGTCGGTTTTGGTTAAATACTAGGCAAAATTTCCTAGCTGTAAGAGTAACTGAGCAGGTTGCAAAGAGCAGCCACAGAATCACCTTCCTTGTATTTTTTCAAAAACTACCTTGATGAGCATCTGTCTGCAGTGATGTAGCTAGAGAGTATCCTGCTTTGGAGCAGGGGCTGGACTAGATGGATGAGTCTGTCTGCGATGCTGTAGGGAGAGGGGATCCTGCCTTGGAGCAGGGGCTGGACTAGATGGACGAGCCTCTGTCTGCGACGTGGCAGGAGGTGAGTATTCAGCCTTGGAGCAAGGGGCTGGACTCAGTGACCCTTGAAGGGGACTGCCCATCACTACAGTTCTCTGATTAGCACCCCAGAGGGAGGCTACCACCAAGCAAGTCTGGAACGAGTATTTACCAGCCTCCCGTGAAGGTTGTTCCATTTCAAACCAAGCTTTGTGGAGCATTAGCCTTCATCCACGATTGCTTCCCACAGTTCATGCATCTTTTGAAGCCAGGCCATGGGGCAAAGCCATGTCTTTAACGAAGGCACCTTGCTGGCAGCTGGAAGGAAAGTTTCAAAGTCCGGCTTCTCATAATTACACGGAAACCCTGTCAGGTCATCGTCCTGCGGCCCCGCCACTCCGATCATGTTAGTTTGTTTTTATTAAGGAGAGAGTGAGAGATTTAAGATAAAACGATCCCTTTGTTTCCTGCACAATGAAACCTTCCTGTCGTGCTGCCTTGGGCTGAGTCCGTGCTGCCGTCGATTGCTTTCAACAATTGCTCCGAGGGAAAGAGGTTTTTCTCCCTTGGTTTCCCTTCCTCTCCAGCTGTTTTCAACACCTCCTCGCAACTGATTTCTCCACTGCCCCTTTTTATACCAGCTGAGAAGAGCAGAGGTCGCTCAATTAATCCAGGCTTTCTGCTTCCGACAATGCCTCGTTGGTATTTATTGATGGTTTGGAGGTGGGTTTGAAAAGGAAACGATGAAATCCTGTGTCTGTGGAGTTATTTTGAGAAGGCTGCGGGAGCCGTGAAGCTTTAGTAAAGATTGCTTGTTCCAATCCAAATGATTCCCTGGACTTTTGATGTACAGCCCTCATGCCAGCGCTTCCCCTTCTCTGTCAGTGCATCCTAGTAAATAAATAACCCTCAGAGCCCTCCTCACTGTGATCTCTCTCATTACACAATCAATACGGGCGGGCTTACTTCTAGAAAACATTGAATGCAGGGATCAGCTGCACAATATACTTACTCCAGAGCAAATAGGTCTGAATTAGGGTGAGACGAGATCGCGTCGAAATCCCTGGTCTTCATCGTCCCAGAGAACCCGGGGAAGCAGGGCTATCCCTATCTCAGCAGCACCGCCTTCCCCCCAGTAGTGGGGGAAGGCCAGGGTTTGTTGCGGGGAATAAGCCCAACAGGCATGGGAACCCAGGAAGTGGAGGAATCAGGAAAGGCCGAAGAGACTCGTCCCCTCAGGAATGACGGGGGACGCTTAACAGTGACGCGCGCCCGCAGGGGCCCGACCATTCGTCTCAGAAGTTGGGAGCAACACAAGGGGAGGGGGCTGCAGGCAGCAAGGCACGGGGGGTACAGGCATGGCGGAAAGCTAGCCAAAGAGAACTAGCCCACCGGGAACTACCGGGGACGCCACGGTTCCTGCCAGCTCTCGAGAAGTGGACCCGAACTTACCAGGGGCAGGACCGGCCGGGGCAAGATGAGAGCCCAGAGTTCACAGGAACCAGGAGAGAGTCACCAGGGAAGGAAACCACGGGGGACGAGAAGAGCTACCTGCTGGGACTAGCCGGGAAGGGGTCATGGCACAGAGACCAATGGCCCAGCGCGGCGAGGAGGCTGTGCAGATGTGCGGCACACCACGCACTCACACCCAGCTGCACCAGGGAAACCACCCCACCTCTCCCACTCGAGCGATGCCCAGAGCAGCCAGTAGAGGGCAGTGTGTGCTTGATCTTGCACTGGACACACACAGGCTCCGTGTTTGCACACTTGCTCATTAAGCTTGTGCAAATAGTAATACCCTTTGAAAAGTCATGTTTCCAGGTCTGCAGTGATTGGGCGATGGGAGGGGCTGCCCATGGGAAACATTCCTGGGAGGAAGCCCCAGTTTATTCTTATTCTTATTAGCATTTATATAGCGCCAGCGATGTACCTGGCGCTTTACAAAAAACAAAATAGACACGGTCCCTGCCTGAGAGCTCACAATCTATAGACAGGGGGTGGGGAGAGAGGGAAGGGGGAACAGAGGGAGAGACAAGGGATGCGACATTCACGAGGATGCGAGAGCTCAGGTGCACGTTCTTGGCTTGGTTACAGTAATTGGGAGTTTGCTGATAGCAGGTGGGGGATAATCCTGGGTGGGGATGGTTAGCAGGAGTTAGGGAGGGCGGAGCGGAAGAGGTGGGTTTTGAGGAGGGACTTGAAGGCGTGGAGGGTGGGGGCAAGGCGGACAAGGGCAGGGAGGGAGTTCCAGGCGTGCGGGGCAGCGAGGGAGAAGGGACGAAGGAGGTTGGGGGAGCAGGGGAGGCATGGGATGGTGAGGGAGGGGATGGAGGAGGAGCGGAGTGCTCGAACGGGGGTTCGGAGGGAGATCAGTGCAGAGAGGTGAGGGGGGAGCAAGATTGTGAAGGGCTTTGTAGGTGAAGATGAGGAGCTTGTGCAGAATACGCTCAGGAAGGGGGAGCCAGTGGAGAGAGGAGAGGAGAGGCTGCATATGGTCAAAGCGATGGGCTAGGTGGATGATCCTGGCAGCAGAGTTTTGAACA
>QEPC01001417.1:249362-279230 GCA_003113815.1 Sphenodon punctatus
CCCAGCTCAAGCAACCCCCAAACCCAGTCCAGTTCCCCCACCCAGTCCAAGCACCCCCAAGCCCCCTCCAGCCCCCGGCCCAGACCAAGCACCCCCCAAACCCAACCACCAAACCCACTCCAGCCCAAGCACCCCCCCAAACCCAGCCCAGCCCCTCCCCCTCAGTCCAAACACCTCACTTGGATTTCATGGGAGGCTTCCAATTTGCCATTCTCTCCGCAGTAGAAACTGCTGGATGCTTCTCCTTCAGGATTCTGGCCCGATGTTCTGGGGCTTTCGGGGAGTCTTATGTGGGCTCCCAGACCCAGGACCTGGAGCTTTCCCTTCCAGTCTCCCTCCTCCAGAGAGCGGTGTGTGTGTGTATCCGTCAAGTTCCGACAAATTTTTGGCAACTTCCAGTCCCGGAAAACAACTTTCAGTTCCAATTTTATTTTCAATTTCTCTTCTTAAAACTTTTATTTATGGGGTTTCCATCCTAGAAAATGAACGTTCGTCTCTTGGAAAGTCAACCTCCAGGCCCAGGAAACTACTTCTGGTCACTTTTTAAGAACATTTCATGCTAATGTTTCAGTTTTCCAACTTGGCTTTCCACCCTGAGCCATCTGGGAAGGGTGGGGTAAAAATAGAAATAAATACATTAAATAAATAAACAAACCACTTGGTTGGTATTTTGGAAAATGGCATAAACACGCAGAACAGCCCTGGTGGCCATTTTGCCCATGAACAGTGACTTTTTTTTTTTTTAAAAAAGAACTGTTTTTAATAAAATAAAATTTCTATTAATTTTTTAAAAAAAGAATGAAATCAAACCAATGTCATCTGCTTACTCATTCATTTTCATTAGCTTAGTTTGGAAAACGAATGGGGCTCTGTTCACTTCTGTAATTCATGAAACAACACAAAATTGCACCCCCTCCCTTCCCCCGCGTAGACTCGGCTGAAACAGGCACCTGGTTAAACAAAGCTGTTTATTGGCTGGCCGGCCCTAAAAGAGTCCAGCCAGGAGGAGCCAATCCATGCAGTGAAAACAGGTCAATGGAGGAGCTGGCAGGCAGGGGCATCCAATGGGTTCTTCTTGCCCCCAGTATCCTGTTTCCAAGAGTCGTTAGCAGCAAGCACATCAGAGAAAATGGCAGGAGAACAGAGGGTGTTGATGGATCATCCATGATCCCCCAGTTCCATAGCTCCAGCAGTGAGAGGCTAGAGAGACACACCCTCCTTTGCTCCAAGGGTCTTCGGACCCTAACATCCTACAAGGGGGAAGATGATGAGCCCTTGCTTGGAGTTCTGGAGTTGAGAGAGGGGATCAGGGACAGTAAACGTCTTAGCCTGCGGGTGCAGGCTCCAAGCTGCTCCTTCTAGAGAGAGAGAATCTGAGATGACGACGGGTCTTTAGACATAACAGCAATGTGTGTCTGAATGTGGGTTTTGACCTTGATATGAACCCCGGTTTGGCCCCGTGTTCATCGTGTGGTGCTGCTTAGACACCCAGCCCATCCTGGGGCAAATCGGTGTTTTGCTCGCCCCCCGATCTCGGCGTGCAAGCACTGCCGCCTCGTTCTCCGTAATGTACTTGCTAACGCGCCACACAATATCGTTAGACACAAACGTTGGCCACGGGTTCAGTCGGAACACACACATTGTCCTTGTGCTGCCGTGGTGTTCACACTGCGTGTTCAATGGGTGGCTGACTAGGTGTTGGGATTGTTATGGTGCTTAGCCAAACCCATGCTTAGCGGGTCTGACACCTGATCTTCGTTATGTCTAAAGACGCCCGAAACGTTTGTTCTTCCCAACACTTTTGGAGGGACGGAGGGAGGGGCTTCCTTAGTGCTTCATTTGTAAAAAATGAATTGCTGGGGCCCAAGCTTGCCCCAGAAGCCCCGCCCCCCCCGAGCTTGTCAGAGCAGGGGATTGGAACCCTGGTGTCCAGCTGACAACGCAGCTCCCGCCTGGACTCGGCCTCTCCAGACGAAGGTAAACAGGAATTCTTGTGATTTAATTTATATCGGGGGCGGCGGACCTCTAATTGGGAGGCCGAATGCATTTTTATTTGGCCCACCCCTGGATCCAGTTCCGGCCTTGAACATGGAAAAACACCGAAGACTCGGAATGGGGGCAGAGAAGAGGACAGGCACCCAAGGGGGGGGGGGGACTGAGCCGCAGCACAGATCCAGGGTCTACACCCCCTTTGAGCACCTTCCACCCCCAGCTTCCCAGCAGACCTCGGAGTCAGACTAATTTCAAAGTGGCCACTGGGAGGGAAATGATTTTCTCCTTTGGGCCTTGAGCTGTACGCTGGCAGGCAGGAAAGTCATTAAAGCCCAAATAAACCAGCCTGGTTCCGGGCTTGAAATGGCCAATATTGGCCTTTTCCTGGACACTCCTATTGAGAGTATTCCTGGGGCTGAGTCCCCCTTGAATTGAATTGCCAGAGCTGAGTCCTGCCAAGGCCCCCAGTTAAACCCTGGACTCCATTATTGTTTGAGTCGTGTGGGGTTGGCAACTGATACTGAAAGGTGGCTCTGGATCATCGTGAAAGTGCCGTGTGATGTCCCGGGCGCTGCCGGAAGCTCAGCATTACAGAAAACTCAGTCCTGAAACAGGAGGTGCCCCTCGGGGAAAGGCGAAGCCTGGAGAAGCTTGGAATTTTCTGACTGAAATTCTGTTGGGGAATGAAAACATTTTTTTTTTCTTAAAATGATGTTCAGTTTTTGTGCAATTCCAACAAAAATGTTTCTGTTCCTCAGATTTTCCATGGGATTGGTGGGGATGTGTGCATACCTCTGTGTGTGTTGACGTGCATGTGTGCCCACGTGTGTGAACGCATAACGTTTCTGCTTTATTTTTCCTAGTTCCTAGGAACCAAAAATGTTTTCAAAACAGAGTTATTATTTTTTTCAGGAAGCTGCAGAAATCTCAAAAAACAATTTCTTTTCAAAGGCTCCAAAGCAAAAAACGTTAGTTATAATAAATGTTTATTTATTTGACTTGGTCTATTGACCTTATCAACTATAATTAATGAAAAGATGCAGCTTCTTTTTGGCCAGCGTTGAGCCTTTGAAACCCCGGCCCTGGGCTATTCAAGGGGCAAGAGAACATACCCCAGGCTTGCATGAGGGGCAAGTCCAGGAAAAGCAAAACTGGGAAGATACTTGAAGAGAGGACTCTGTCCCCTTTCCTCGTCCTCATCTCTGTGCAGCTGGCTGCCATCGGCCCGGGGCCAGCCCGACGGTAAGGCCCTCTACCAAGGAACTGCTTCGTCGAACCGTTGCCCCAAGTCTTTGGATCGCCTTTGACACCATTCCCTGAGATCGAACAATCTAGCTTGCGCTCCTCTAATCCCCATAGTTTTATAAGAGCCATCTGCATCTAGTGGATTACTTTCCATTACACATCATTAGTTCCTGTATTTACAGAAGAGGCAAAATGACAATGAGGATCATTGTTTCAAATCCTTTACATGGAAAGAATCCAGAGATTGCTCCTGGGAGAGGAGCGGGAATAATTGAAATGTGACAGGGCTGGAAGCAGGGATTAAAACAAGCAGACGAGTTAGAGGAGCTACGGGGAAGAGGGCTGATCCCACTCAGACCAAGCCTCCCAGCCTGGTGTCCAGGCTTGCCCTGACCATGGCTGCTACCAGTGACTCCAGAGGAGGTTGGCCTAGTGGCCAGGGGGTGTGGCTATCGGCCAGGGGTCCTAAGTTCGGTTCCCTGCTCTGACATGAAATCTGGGGGGGTGCCCTTAGCAAAGCCACTTAGGCTGCATTCGCAGAAGACGTTCTGTGTTCAGAAAAATGCCCCCCCCCTGGGCTTTCCCCCCCCCTCTCTCCTGTGTGAAAAGTTTGGGTTGCAGGATGAAACCGGTGTAATGCAGGTTTAATAAAAAATAATAATTTGGAAACGAAGGTTTAATATTTGTTCTTAATCCTTTCACACACATTTTCACAATGTGTGTGAAGGGATTAATCGGTCTTGCCAGTGCTCCTTAATTACTGCATGAGGGGGTCGGGGTGATTCCACCCCCCCCAAGGGGATTAATACCCCAGGTGAATGCATTGCTGGAAGCAAAGCCAAACACCCGCAGCAGTTGAATGGGATGCAGAGAGGGAGCAGGGGAGGGGCTGTGGGAATACAGACAGTACGGGCAGGAGAAGAGTCGGGTGAGACTGCCCCTGGGTCTCTCTGGGTCTGTGCAATGGGGTAACAGCCCTGTGGTGCCCTAGGGGCGGCCACAAGGAGAGGAATCCATTAATGGGGGCAGGGTGACATGCAGGGAACCAGACTGTCATCCAAGGTAAAAGGAGGAACAAGGTTGAGGAGGCAGCGACTGGACACACAGTCCGAAAGGGAAGCTTTAACAGCCCTGCCGTTAATGTTTTATTTATTTGTTTTACAAATTTTATATCCCGCTCCTGGCAGCAATTCCTCCCCTGACGCACAGACTCCTGTACAACAGGCTGCCCCTTTTTAGGGAAGGTTATTGAATGGAGAGTGACCTGGCAGCTCCAGGGGCACCTGGAACACATCACTTTCCTTGACCCCTCACAGTCTGGCTTTCATCTGGGCCATGTCACTGAGACTGCGTTTGTGGCCTTGGTTGATGATCTGCTCCAGGAGCTGGACCGAGGCTGGTCAGCTCTTCTGATTTTGTTAGATCTTTCAGCAGCTTTTGACACGGTTGACTACGAGTGTTGGTGATGCGCCTGCGGGACCGTGCTGGTGTGGGCAAGACTGTTCTATCTCGAATGGTTGTGTTCTTTTCTGGCCGGAAGAACTCAGTGAGCGGTACTGGGGGATTTTGCATCTTCCCCCCGGGATCTCCGTCCCACAAGGTTCTATTCTGTCCCCTCTCCTGTTCAATATGTACATGCAGCCACTGGGCGAGATTGTGAGAGGGCTTGAGGTTGGGTGTCTACCTTTCATTTTCATCCGACCCAGGCATGTCAGGGTGTCTGGCTGCGGTGGGGGATAGCTAAATCCCGACAAGATGGAGGTGATGCTGGTGGGGAGGGGCGAAGGAGTGGAGGTCCCCATCATTGATGGGGTGAGTCCCTCCTTGATCCCTCAGGTTCGGAGTCTGGGAGTCCTCCTCGACTCACAGCTCCGCCTGGATGCCCAGGTGGCGGCATTTAGTAACTTACATCTTCGGCCTTATATCTCAGACTCCAATCTTGCCACCATCATCCATGGATTCATCACCTCAAGATTGGATGACTGCAACGCACTCTACGCGGGGCTACCCTTGGGGATGACCCAGAGGCTGCAGCTGGTGCAGAATGCGGCAGCTTGAGTCGCCGTGAGCACATTACACTGGTGCTCCGTTCTCTGCACTGGCTGCCGATAGTCTTCTGGGCCCAATTCAAGGGGTTGGTTATTACCTTTAAAGCCGTATACGGACTGGGCCCCGCCTACCTGCCGGACCGCCTCATTCCCCGTGTCCTGGATCGGCCCCTGCCGTCGGCTGGGGAAGCCCTCTTGGAGGTCCCCCAGGTATCCCGGGTGGCAACCTTCGAGAGGGTGTTCTCAGTGACCGCGCCGTGGCTGTGGAATTCCCTCCCGGTGGAGATTCGCCTCCCTCCGGATCTTCCCTTCTTCCGTAGACAGAGCAAGGCCTGGCTGTTTCACCAGGCGTTTGATGAGGGGAAACAGGTAATGGGGGGCGGTGCGGTTCTTCTTGGGCTTCAGTTGTTTTTTTATGGTTTTTAGCTGAAGTTTTAATTTATTATGATTGTATTTTGTATTATGTTTTTAATATATGCTGTTTGCTGCCCCAAGCTGCCATCGGGCAGGAGGGGGCGGGCTACAGATTTTGATAATAAACAATAAATAAATAATAAATTATGCTGCTGGCTTCCACAGCCGCCTCTGGCAAGAAGTGACAAGACTTTGTCCGCTGCGTGAAACAGTACTTCCTTTGGTTTGTTGTAAATCTGCTGCCATTTCACTGGAGAGCGTGTTCTCAACTATCGTCTAAGCAGCTACCAATCCATGCCAGAACCCTTCCTCTTTCCCCATGGCTATTTAGTTTGCTCAGGAGTCTCTGGTGAGGGACCTTGTCAAATGGGTTTTGAAAATCCCAACAAACGCTCTACTGGACCGTCTCTAGCCAAGTGCTAAGGGACGCCTCTCCTTAGGGGTGGCCAGTGCAAGAGACCTTTCCTTTCTGGGCCAAGCATGTTCCTTCCCGCTGCTGGGAGGAGGGGGCAGGGGTGGGGGCTGTCGGCTGCTGGTCTTCTCTGTGTCGCTTGGGCACAGAGCTGGGAGAGCAGGTAAGAGCAATGCGTCTCTTCCGACTCAGCCCTCCGAGGAGCTGCTGCCTCCACAGATGCTGCGGATTGGCAGATGCCCAGCCACCGCTCATTAAGCCGCGGTTACTGTTGTCATAAATCAAAGGGCCGGGAGCATCTTTTATGCAGGAGCTCAGCTATGTTTAGTTGCTGCGTTCCTTCCAAGAATAGCAACCACCTCCGCGGTGAGTGCTGCGGGCAGGCTCTGTCCCTGGTTGATGGGACAGCCGCTGGGCGGGGTGCAGCAGGAAGGGGGTCTCTGGGTTCAAGCCTCCAGTTTGTGCTGCGTTGGAGCCGAGTCTGGAATTGGCAAACTGTAGCCCAAGCTCAAGTGGTTTCTTTCCATGCTGACAATAGAGACAAAGGTGTGATTGGGGCAGCCCCTGCCCCCCCGCCCGCCCCGGCCCCACGCCCCGGGGAGAGTCTGCCAGGTCCCTGCAGTCTTGGGGAGGGGGTGGGGGTCACTCCCACTGCTGGGAGCAGACAGATTTTAGATAGCTGGGGAACTCACATGCACCCCCATGTGCATTGCACACAGACACACATGTACACACGCTCGGGCAGACACACACCCACACACGCGCACCCCCCCGCATGTGCACACACATGCACACGCGAACACCCCCACACTCACACACTTGTGTACATCCTCACACAATGCTCACATCCTGCTGTGGCGGGCAGGCCTTTAGGCTGAGCATTGCTCCGTGCCCCCCACCCCAGGGTCCCTTCAGGCAGGAACCATCTGCCCCACAGGCTGCAGCTCCGGGGGGACGGGCTGCTTGTTTTGGAAAAGTTGTGAGGAACGCAGCCAGGAGGGGAGCCACGCTCCTGTCCTGGCCCTCGGCTTCTCCTTCCCTCCCACTGGGTTTGGCCCCCGCCGCAAGAACAGGGAAGGCCTTTTAGCGGACGCATAGCGGGCGGAGCCTGGGCGGGTCTTCCCTTCAGCTTGTCTCCATTATAAATGAGACGGCTCCCTGCCCGCGGCGCCGCTGGGAGAGAGGCCGAGCTTTGCTTTCTGCTTAAGGAACGTGAGGTTGCTGGGTAAAGAGTGACTGAGCAGGGCGGGCGGGTCGACTTAGCGGAGCAGGAGTCAGACAAGGTTTTTATTTATTTATTTATTTATTTATTTAAAAGCATTTTTTAGCCGCCCCTCATGCCTACGGACTCTCGGGGCGGCTCACAACAATACAATAACAATAACATTTTTTAAAAAGCCATCAACAAAGAAATTAAAAACACTCCCCTCCAATCCCCCCCCCCATCCCCAATATCCCCCAGCTCCCCTCCCCTCCCCTCCGAAGGCCTGGGCGAACAGGCAGGTCTTGCAGGCTCGAAAAAACGCCAACAGAACTGGGGCCAGGTGAGCTTCCTCTGGGAGGGAGTTCGAGTCGCGGCCCGGCCACCGAGAATGCCCTCTCCATTGTGGCCCCCCGTCTCACCCGGGGGACCTCCAAGAAGGCACCCCCAGCGGACCGAAGGGATCGCTCTGAGGCACGGAGGGAGAGGTGGTCCCCGAGATATGAGGGGCCCAGACCGTGCAGGGCTTTATAGTTCAATACCAACACCTTGAATCTGGCTCAGAACGCTATAGGCAGCCAGTGTAGAGCTCGGAGCACCGGTGTAATATGCTCCCGTAGTCCAGTCCCTGTAAGGAGAGGAGCCACCGCATTCTGCACCAGCTGCAGCCTCCAAACCAGAAACAAGGGAAGCCCCACGTAGAGCGCGTTGCAGTAGTCCAGCCTTGAGGTGATGAAGGCGTGGATGAGGGAGGCCAGGTCGGGCCTGGAAATGTATGGGCGCAGCCTCCTTACCAGATACAGCTGGCGGAAGGCGGTCTTGGACACCGCCTCCACCTGCCGATTCAGACAGAGACCCAAGTCCAACACCACCCCCAGACTCTGAACCTGCTGGGCTACAGGAGGACGGACCCCCCCACACACAAGGGGGGCCAGAACCTACCTCACCCTCCCCACCACCATCACCTCTGTCTTATCGGGATTGAGCTTCAGTCTGCTCTGCCGCATCCAATCCACCACGGCCTCCAAACATTGGGATAGCAACGCGAGACAGCAGGACCTGGGTCAGTTGAAAACGAGAGGTACAGCTGAGTATCATCAGCATATTGGTGACATCACACCCCAAACCCTCTCACAATCTGCTCCAGGGGCTGCATAGACACATTGAACAACAGTGGAGATAGGATCGAACCTTGCGGAACGCCACAGGATAAGGCCCGAGGCTTGATGTTTCAGCCCCCAGCACCACCCGCTGGCTTCTCCCCGAGAGGAATGAGCGGAACCACCCAAGGACAGTCCCGTCCAGACCTCCCTGATCTCGCAGCCGTCTCAACAGCAGCCCATGGTGCATGGTGTCAAAAGCGGCCGAGAGATGTAGCAGGATGAGAAATGTCGAACATCCTGCGTCCATCTCCCGGTGGAGATCGGCCACCAATGCCGTCTCAGTGCCATAGCCGGGGCGGAACCCAGACTGAAAAGGGTCGAGGAAACCGATGTTGTCCAAATGCGCCTGGAGCTGCAGAGCCACTGCCCATTCAATGAATCCCACAGAATGCAGGTGCCAAGCCGACCCCCAGAGACTCTGGAGACGACAGTGATTCAGGGATGTGCACGCACATCTCCACACCTTGGGGGATTGTCAATTTCCATTCCCGCAGAGTCCCCTTTAAACATCTTCCCACCTCCAGCAGCGGAGGCATTAATGCCGCCCGCCCCTTGTGAAGTCCAGGCTCTCACTCCTCCCGGTGCAAGAACCAAGCTCCCGGCTGCCTCCACCCTTTTAGTTTAGTTTTAGCATTTTCATGTTTTTAACGATATTTTATATATTTGTTAGTTTTATTATACCATGTTTGTTATTGATGCACCTTGTGAACCACCCCAAGCTACTCTGTGAGCAGGAGGAGGCAGGGTAGAAAAATGTATTTATTTATGTTTATATTTATTCAAAGATTTATATCCCGCTCCCTCCAGCCCTACGGCAGCTTGGGGCGGCTTGCAAAACATTAAAATCAATATATAAAAACAAGACATCGAGGGATTACTAAAACAATAAAAACAACAAAAAAGAGGTAAAAACCACTGGTAAAATACCCACCTTTATTCCCCCCCCCCCTTCCCCCAAAGGCCCGGACAAACAGCCCGGTCTTACAGGCCCAACGAAAACCCAACAGGCTGGGATCCAGGCGAGCTTCCCCTGGAAGGGAGTTCCACAACCACGGCGCAGCCATAGAGAATGCCCTCTCCATCGCGGCCCCTCGGTTCACCCGGGGGACCCCCAAGAAGGCGCCCCCGGCAGACTGCAGAGGTCACCCCACGGCCCGGGGAGTGAGGAAGTCTCTCAGATAGGAGGGGCCCAGCCTGTGTAGGGCTTGAAAGGCCAAAACCAGCCCCTTGAATCGGGCCCGCCAGTGCAGAGCCCGGAGCACTGGGGTAATGTGCACCCTACGGCCCGTCCCTGTTAGGAGAGTCATCCCCCACGTTGAGTGCGCTGCAGTTATCCAGCCTTGAGGGGATGAACGCATGAATGAGGGTGGCCAGGTCAGAGTTTGAAACACGGGGCCGGATCCTCCACACAAAAATAGTGAAATAAATAAATAAACGGACCCCACCCCCCGTTTGGGTTTAGGAGTGCAATTGCATGGAGAGAGGATGCATCAGTAATCCCTCTGTGGCTGGTGGAATCACGGGACTGTGACTCTGGCAGGCGTGTTCTGAGAGCAGCCTGACCAGCCTCCGCTTGAATAATGAAGCCTGTTTATTTCTTCCAGAGAAGTATCACTTGCGAAGGGGCAGGGAAGAGCCACAGGGTTGGGATGCAAAGGGCAGGCACTAACTGCTTGCCCTGCCGCGGTGGAGACTCGCCTGGAACGGGCTCCCCCACCGGCTGGTTCTGCCTCTGCTGCTCCCCCTGCCTGGCAGACATCCAGCCGTCAGTCTGGGTAGCGTCTCATTACAGAGAGAGCCACCAGAATTAGCAGCAGCAAAAGTTTCCCAGCAGAACCAGAAGACTGGATTGACAGGGCGGGACTGGTGACCCTTGGGGCTGTTCCAACCTCAGGGTCAATGAAATTCAGTGATTTCGGTGAGGTCTGTGTCCCTGCCCTATGGTGCCTGCTGAAGCCGTCAGGATGGAAGAGTGAGGGGGGTGGGGACGTGTGCAGAGCTGGCGTGGAGGCTGTTCGCTGGGAGACCTGACAACTCGGTCTGTGCAGATCTCCGAAGAGCCGATGTCACGGCATGTAGGACAGCGCTTCCAGGTCGCCGCCAGCCTCAGCTGCATTGGGATCCGTACCTCAGTGCTGGAGGACTCCCTGTCCAATCAGCTTGCCTGCTGACTCCGTGCAAGCCCGGTTTCTCAGCCAGCCGCAAGCCGTCCCTCGGGTTAACGAAAGGTGTTGGGCTGCGGCTCGGCTAACAAAGAATGAGAAAGTTATTAGTCGCACGCACCCTGCTAAAAGCCACGCAAATGGAGCAGAAATGAGAGCGCTCGCCTTGGGAGCGGGAAATTCACGGGCAAGGCTTCTGTTGATGTTTTCTATTTAGAGTTTAATTCCCCCTCTGTATCTACAGGAGCAGGAAATTAGTCGTCGTGATGGAAAATTTCCGTACAGCAACAAACTACGGCCCGCTGCTCCCTTCAGTATCTCATGACAGGGGACGATGGACACTGACATTTCCCCCCACGCCAGCTTCTTCCCATGGCCCTGGTGGGGCAAGGAGTCCTGGCCCGGGATGGGGTGGGTAACGGTCACACCGTGGAGACATCTTACTCATCCATAAGCAAAGCACCAGGATGGAGGCTCCGACACGGGGCCAAGGGAGCCCTGGGTGTAGCTAAGAGGAGAGAATAGGATCAGACCCCGTTCTATCACGGATCAAAACAAGGCAGCTGGGTCGGGTGCTGGGGGAAGGGAGCCCCTAGTCTCCAGCCTCCGGGCTCTTCTCAGCGCTTAACCCGCCCACCCCCATCCCTCGCCTGCGGACACGTTGCTCTGTAGCCCGATGAGGCCTGTCCCCTTCTCTGTGGGGCTCGGCCAAGCTACAGCTCAGATACCTGCGACGAATGGAGAGCCGTCTTCCTGAGCTCTGCCCCCACTGCAGACTCCTGGCCTCCGGGCTGGTAGCCTGTCTCCCCGCTCACACACTCATTAGTCGCGCTGGACGCAGGAGCTAGTGTTTCTCTTTGTATTGTGTTTGTGTATCTTCCTGTGTTCACTGTATGGGTAGCAGCACCTGGGTTATTTCAGTGCTGAAGTGCAGTGAGGCCAGTTTAACAGCAGCAGTTTTAACCACATTTTTTTACCCATAGAGACCTGCTAAGTCTGGTACCAATTTAAAAAAGGGGGGTACGGTACTGGTTTGTGGGAGGGTGGGGAATATGGCTGGCTTGGTGGGTAGGTTATTTTTATTTTATTTGCTTGGGAGGGTAGGAAGAGGGCATGGATCTGCCGAGAACTCAACAAATCAATCCGTCTCAAATCAGCTGGGAGGGAGCTGTGAGGAAGGAAGCACTAGCATGGAAAACATTCTACATTCTAGGAGAGCAAAGCAGCAACCAAATGAGAAATGGAGGAATTCGGGGGGGGGGGGGGCTATGTAGCATGGCCACAAACCAAGCTTCAAAGGATAAAGCAGTTTGCAGATCAGAAGGTTTGGAACTTTGTGTTGGGAGCATCCGGGAAGAGCCTGTGGCTGCTGCTGATGCCCGGCCAGCCAACCTCTCCCAGTGCCCCATTCCCCTGACACAGGCTGCTGCCCGGCCTCTGATGCCTTACCCCTAAACCTGACAACACACTGGACTGGTGACCGGGCGACCACCCCTGGCCTGGCTGTCTCTGGCAGCTCCTGACGTCTCCCAGGGTCAGGCAGTGCCGGCCTTAGGCCTGGACATTACTAGGGTTGGTTGCCTCGGACCCCACACTTTGGGGGACACCATTTGTGAGGTACTGCAGGAAGCGCTATCTCCGTAGCCGCTGCTCCGCTAGGGGCCCGGCAGCCCCAGCAACAGGGCCGCTGATCCTGTGGGTCCGCCATCATTCCAGAGGTCCGTGGCCATGGCGGGTCTCCCAGGGGTCTTTGGAGGGCTCTAGGACTTACCAGGGAGCAGGGAGCTAGACTGTGCCGGGGCAGGAAGGTGGGGCCCAGCAATGCTGCAGGTGGATGGAGCAGGACGTGCCCATCTGCAGAGCATGGATGCGCGTGCACACACACACACACACACGTGCACACACACCTCGCCCCTCCCTTGGGAGGGCTGTCCGATTGGGCCAGAGCAAGTATCCACAAAAACAACTTCTTTGTGTTCCTAAGCAAAGCACTTGACTGGCAGCTGGTAAAGCGGCACGGCTAGGCTATGTATTTATTGGTTTTCCTACCCCGCCTCTCCTGCCACAGCTTACAATAACTAGATAAAACCACAATAAAGCTAAAACCATATTTAAAACAACAATCCATTAAAACCGTTCATAAAAGGAGGCCAAACTAACCCACAAAACTCCATCCTCCACCCAACCCCCATCTCCCTCCCCAAACGCCTGGCAGAACAGCCAGGTTTCGCGCATTCTTCTGAACGAGGGGAGCTCCAGGGCCAACTGGGCCCCCACTGGAAGGGTGTGGCCACCGAGAACGCCCTCCCCTGCGCGGCCCCCCAAAGAACTCAGGGGACCTTGAGGAAGGCATCCCCGGACAACACAGGGTCGCTTCAGGATCCGGGGACTGAGGTGGGCCCACAGATAGGTAGGACCTAGACCATTCATTTAGGGCTTTATAGGCAAGTACCAACACCTTGAATCGGGCCCGGGAAACTATGTGCAGCCAGTGCAGAGCACAGAGAACCAGTGTAATATGGTCCCATTGACCCACCCCCGTCAGGAGACGGGCCGCCGCGTTTTGTACCAGCTGCAGTTTCCGAGCCATCATCATGGGTAGCCCCGTAGAGTGCATTACAGTCGTCTATCCTAGAGGGGATGAAAGCATGGATGACAGTAGCCAGGTCGGAGTCTGAGACATACGGCCGAAGCCGCCGCACCAGATGTAACTGGCGAAAAGCACTCCTTGCTACAACCTTCACCTGAACATGCAGGCGGAGTTGCGAGTCAAGGAGTACCCCCAGACTCCGTACCTGGGAGACCAACGGAGGGCAGATCCTGTCAATAACAGGGGCGGCCAACTCCATCGTCTTGCCTACTACCAGCATCACCTCCATCTTGTCCGGATTCAGTCTCAGTCGGTTAGCCCTCATCCAGTCCCGCAGAGCCATCAGACATCGGGGAAGCACCGAGACTGACCGGTCAGGTTCTTACAAAAAAGCGAGGTAAAGCGGAGTGTCAGCAGCACACTGATGACGCTGCACGCCAAACCTCCTGCCCACTTCGCCAAGCGGTTGCACATACACATTGGACAGGAGAGGGGACAAAACAGAACCCTGCTGTGGGACTCCACACGAGAGGTCTCGGTGTGATAAAAAATAATCCCCGAGCACCACCCACCCGCCGCCGCCTGCCTGCCTGCTGAGTTGCAGTCCCCTGCCGCCGCCGCCTGCCTGCCTGCTGAGTTGCAGTCCCCTACCGCCGCCACCTGCCTGCCTGCTGAGTTGCAGTCCCCTGCCGCCGCCTGCCTGCCTGCCTGCTGAGTTGCAGTCCCCTGCCGCTGCCTGCCTGCCTGCCTGCTGAGTTGCAGTCCCCTGCCACCACCTGCCTGCTGGGCTGTGGTCCCCTACCGCCACCTGCCTGTCAAGCTGCGGTCCCCTGCCGCCACCTGCCTGCTGGGCTGTGGTCCCCTGCCGCCGCCTGCCTGCTAGGCTGTGGTCCCCTGCCACCTGCAGGCTGAGCCCCGGTGCCCTGCCGCCGCCTGCCTGCCAGCTGTCCTTGACACTAAACTCTTGGGCCGTTGGAATTTGCCAGGCTTAGGCCACTTTCACACCTGCCCCCACCCCAGGCCCCCCCGTGCGCGCATATTCTGGCTGTGGGAGGGAATGTGCAAGCCAGGATATGTGCTGGGTTGGTTCAGCTGGCCTGAAAGCCTCCCCCCCTGCAGCTTAGCTGGAAAACACACACCGTGATGCAGAGCTGGATTTCCAGCTCCCCATGTGTGCAAAACGGCCGCTCTGCCCATTCTGTGCATGCACGGCCCTTTCCCAAGAGAGTGTGGGCCACGTCAGCACAGCTGCAGAGCCTGCTGCCCTTTTCCAAAATGTCGCCAGCATAGCCCATGTGCCAGCTTGGCAAAGGGCCATGCAGTCGCGGGACAGCCATGGCGGGGCCATTTTGTGCGTGGGCAGAGTACTTATTTTAGATTCTCGCAAGAACAATGTTGAGAATGGCTGCTTCTAAACACAACGAAGAGGAGGGAGCACTTGGCAGAGGTGTGATAGCACACTGGTCTCATCCAAACCCTACAGATTGACTTTGACCTGAAGCAGGAGGTTTTGTATCCTTTCTGCACCGTATTTTGTCGAATTAACTATTTAAGATCTGTCCTTGCTTTGTTCACTAAGATGCTCAATCCATCTTTGAATCTTGATCTCCACTACATTCCTGTGGCAGAGAGTTCCATAGGCTCATGCTGTATTGTATGAGAGTGCCTTGCCTGTCAGGTCTATGACTGAGACAACTGTAAGGTTGGAACTTGGAAGGGTGTCTCTAGTTCAACCCCCAGCTCCAAGGCGGGGGACGTTGTACTTAAAGCTTCACCGACAGATGCTTGTCCAACTGGTTTGTGAAAAATCCAATGAAAGAGATTCCATTTCCCAAATGTTCTCCCAGCTCAGATGTTTCTGATAATATAACGTTTCCCCAATGGTTCCTAACTGTACCCAAAAAAGAAACTCACAATTTTGAGGCTGGGGGGAAGGAGGCAGCAGAAACTCACTCTACGGAGAGAGCTTTGAATGGGGGATTCCTGCGCCACTCCCCTACGCTGGGGTATGTATTTATTTATAAACCAGTCCCTTCCTGCCCAACAGCAGCCCAGGGCAGTGAACATACACAAATATAAAATCGCCGACAGATTAAAATAACAATTAAAAACAATAACCCATCAGAAGCCCAAGTTAAAAATATTATCCTTCCCCTCCCGCTACCCGTTCCCCTCCCCAAATGCCTGTGCCATAGAGACACGCTAACCCGGATCAAATGGGGGTTCCATTGGACTGCACAATGGGGTGCCCTGCAACATGTAACCCCCATTTGATCCGGGTTAGCGTGTCTGTGTGAAAAGGGCCGTATATAGCCCCCTAAGTGGCTGTGGGATGAATCCCAAATCTATCGCTGCCAGTAATCACACCCCAGCCCAAACTCCACAACTCCCTTGGGGCGACCCACTCAAGCTTCAAGCTCAGATTCGGGCTTGCCCTCTGGCTCCCTTGAATGGAAGGTTTCCTTCTATCCCCTTGATTTATTTTTTATTTATTTAATCCACCCCTTCATCTTCAGAAGCAGCCAGGGTTGGCGTTTGCTGGACTGATGAGTCCTTAAGGACGGGATTGCACTTTTCTTGAATTGCTAAGTATTCCTTCCAGTGCAATGATATCACCCACGTTTCCCTGCCCCCTGTCAGTTCCTCTGACTGACCACCTTCCAATGCTGCCTCCGGAGCTCGATCAATAATAAATACACCGTCATATTGATTGATTGATTCCCCTAACTTTTACCCCAACGTCTCTTCATCCTGGAAGGATCTTGCAGCTCGTGAAAAGCTTTTCACTCACAATAAACATTTCATTACACAGCTCCACCGCAACGGAACTCCCTGCCCCGAGTTGGAATGGCTTCCGGAGACAGCATAAGACCTTTTTATTCACCCAGGTGTTTAATTGGCGGGGATAGATTGGAGAGGGAGAGGGATGGTTTTTTACTTTTTATGGGGTTTTAATTGCGTATTTTATTTTGTATATGTATTTTTATATATGTATATATTGTGAGCCTTGGGGGTGTATGGAATATACATCTAAATAAATAAATAATAAATAATAAAATTAATTTCTCTGCAAAGAAAGTTTAGAAACTTGCCCCATTCACACTTTCCAAGGCAGGTCCAGTTTGTTCAAGTGAAAATTATTTTTATCCCAAAGTAGCCCCCCCCCCCTTAAGGAAGAATGATTTTTTTATATAGCGTTTGTATAGCTGTTTGTTTTGTAATATTTTGCAGCCATGGCAAAAGCTAGAGCTTTCGGTTTAAACACATCTGGTTTAAACTCCTGGGATTCACCTATAAAACACTTCACAGCCAAGCTCCCCCCTATCTCGCAGCCCTAATCTCCTTACACACTCCTGCATGCGCCTCCACTCCTCCCCTGTCCCCTCCCTCACTCTCCCCCGTCTCCTATGCTCCCCTAACCGCCTTCGTACCTTCTCCCTCGCTACCCCACATGCCTGGAACTCCCTCCCTGCCCACATCCGCCTTGCCCCCTCTCTCCGCACCTTCAGATCCCTCCTCAAGACCCACTTCTTCCGTGCCGCCTTTCCCAATGCCTGCTAGTTGTTTTCCCCCCAAATACTTACCGTCTGCCCTCCTCTGCAGACTCCTGCCTAACTGTAACCAAGCCAAGCACGTGCACCTGGGACTTCACAGCTACTTGCATGTTTGTTTGCTTCTCCCTTGTCATCCCCTCCTTGTCTTTTTAGATTGTAAGCCGTAGGCAGGGACCGCGTCTTTATCTTTGTTCTGTAAAGCACCAGGTACACGGCTGGTGCTATACAAATGTTTATAATAATAATAATGTTAATAAATCTGAAATTTGATTTTGAAATTTGGGGCTGGGGGTGTGTTCTGCTTTGTTGGGATTGGGGTATGTTCCTTTTTAAAATGTTCAGAAACTTGTCAAAATTGTGGAAAACAAATCCAGAATGAGACTACAACATACTGTTGGGGCTTTTCCACGAAGAACAAAAAATCTTTTTGGAGCAGGTCTACTGAAAATGCATCTAGGAAAGAACGTCCCGCCATCAGGCAGACTCTCCTTCCGGGTTAGGATGTACAACCCCTTCCCAGTCTGTTCCTTCCCCACTGGAACGCAGCAGTTGCTTGTAAAATGCACCGGGTCCTAGGCCGAGCGTGGGGAGAAATTCTCTTAACAAGCGACACTGTGGGGAGTCGGAATGTAATTACCTGCAGCATAAAAATTAAATAAATGAAGTTTTCCCAAGTTACTTTTTACTCCTTTCCCCCAGGCCTCCCAGAAACCCAAACGGCGGCAGCGGCGGTGAACAAACAGGCGCAGAGGACAGGTCATCGACAGGCCACACTTCACAGGCTGAAGCCGCTACCCACGATTCACAGGCCACTTACCCTGCATCGGTCCCATTGAAGCCTTTGTGTTATATTAATTTACTCAAATTGCACCCCGCTCTTCCTGCAAGGGCTCAGGCGGGTTACAAAAGTATAAAACATATACGCATATATAACACCCCCCTGCCCATCCTCCAACCCTCTCCACCCATTCTCATCCCGCCGGCCAAACGCCTTTCGAAATAAAACTGTTTTGCTCCGCCTCCGGAACGTCTCCGGCTCGGACTCAAGTTCGCCCCCTGCGGGAGGGAGTTCCGCGACAATCTGCACCAGCCAGAGGCAGTTTCCCCAGTATTTTTGTGTTGGCAGAGAGAACATGATGTGCCCAGGATTGAGACACTGAACATTTTCACGCTTCAGAACCAAGTTTGGAGAAAGCCCCTTGTTTAAAAATTTCCATTTTGAACAAAAAAAGTTACATTTTGAGCGGCATAAAAAACCTTCACACAAAAAGTTGATTTGTCCATTTCTAATTCCCATTAGCGATCTGACGAGGTGGGGGGAGGCCTATTTTTGGGTGGCTGCTCTTTGGTGGCTTCATTTAATCCCACTGAAATGGCAATTAAAATCCACGCTTCCCTTTCAATCCAGCCTTTGAATCCCTAACTACCTGCTGGGGCTCAGAATAAAATGCTGGACATTTTAAAAAACCCACAAAGTAACATTTCATTATTGAACTAAAGGGGTTTTAATTTCTCATAATGATTGTTCAGCTGCTTCAACTAAGAATATATTTTTTCTGTAACCTGAGTCAATGGAAAATTGCTTTCATTTAATTTAATTACAGCCCTGGCTACTGGCTTTGTGTTTCCTCTCACATTCGAGGGCTGGAATTAATTAGTTCTTTACTTTGAAAAATGTCTGCAGCAGCTAGTCTCTGCGTAAACAAGACAAACACTTCAGAGAGCGCTCGCTTGCCGAGGACCTGCCCAGTGACATTGTGTTCAAGCTAGAATCTCCAGGTCAGGGAAACAAAGAGAACGTGGGTTAGGGTTTCTCGTTAACCCTGAACGATAGCAATTCCCACTCTCCTCCCCTCCCACTTAGCACCTGACAAACAGCGTTGGCGGGGCTGCTGGGGGGCGGGATGTTTGTGTAAAAGGAGCTTGGACAATCGGAGGGTGTGTGGAAGACCTCCAAGCAGCTTTGGAAAGCCCCGCAGTGAGCAATAGGAGGCAGTTCATTCTTATTAGCCTATCAAACCAAAGGTTAAGCGAGAACAGAGCCATAAATGCCATTGGATGGGGATTAACCCCCTGGCTACTGGTATTGGGAGTGGTCAGCAGCAGGAGATGGGTCACACCTCCATGACCTGGTGGGGATGTGCAAACACGGTTCGGATGTTCGGAGTTCAGACCGAACTTGGTCTGTTCAGACGTCCGAACTGAATGTCTGAACCGAACTCGAAACTGGCTGAACGGTTTGGTCATGTTCGGGTGAGTTCGGATGAGTTCAGGGGCGGGAAAAATGTGACTTTGTGCGGGAGAAACGTTACTGGAAGGGGGAGGCAGCTGAGGAGCAGACTTCCTGGCACCAGGGGTGGAGACCAGGGGTTGTTTCAGGGCCAAATGATACCAATACCCCCCCCAAAAAATCTTGAATTTGGTATAGGTATCGATAGCGCTATTTTCGAATGTTCGGCCAAGTTCGGCCAAACCGAACTCCACCGAACCGAACCCGAACTCGGGTTTTGAACCGAACGTCTGAACATCCGAACCGCATTCTGTTTTCACATCCCTATGACTTGGACATGTACTTCTCTCCAGCTACTGGAGCTGGCCACTGTTGGAGACAGGATGCTGGGCTTGATGGACCCCTGGTCAGACCCAGTCTGGCACTTCTTATGTTCTAAGGTGACAATGTTGCTTTGAATGAAGAAAGAATAGGGCACTAACAAGCTCTTTAACCCACCAGAGGGAGGCAAAACAATCTGGGCCCATGTTTGTAGGTAGGGCACTTCCCCGTTGGCACAGGTTGTCTGGGGTGGCAGTAGATTCTCTCTGTCTCACACTCCAGGTGAAACACTGTAGCCAAATCTAAACAAATGGGAGTGAAACGCTCATAAGTGGCTGATCCCGGGGGGGAGGGGGATCATCCAATATCTCCAATGCCCCCCCCCCCTCAGTGTCTATGGCCTCGACATTTACACAAACGCTTTACTGCACAGTACTAATCAACTGCTGTCATCTCAGCGGTGTGCGGACACAAACAGCGACTCTCCATTTCCCTTTCAGAGGCAGGAGTTGCTCTTCTCTGCCAATGGGGCATCATGGTGGGTAATATTGCCTCGTGGTGTAAGCTGAAACCAACATCCATGGGGAATACCAGTAATTTCTTGAATTTGCTGCTTCCAAAGTTGTCCGAGGAAATGGGTAATAATGACTCTTTTAGTTCCTGTTTCAACTTGATAGTTGAGCTGCTTGGTGCTCAGTTGTTTGGAGCCACGAGTGCTATTGGGCATGCCGTACTGAAGTAACCAGAGTAACGCAGCCACCCAACAAGTGTGCCTGCAGATGTTGTCTGGATAGGTGTCTGAAAATGCCAATAATATCCATGAAGACAGTATGATGATGACTACGTTTGACCTATAAAGCTATCAACAGCCTGGACCCTAGCTACCTGAGGGATTGCCTCACCTCCTGGGCATTGGGAGGTGCCCTTCTAGAGATCCCACGATATGAAGTGGGGGGCGACCGACAGGTGGACGCTCTTGGCGCCAGGAAATCCAGCTCTGTATTGCTGCGGGTGTTTGCCAGCAAAGCTGCGTGGGGGGGGCTTTCAGACCAGCCAAACCCTACATCTAGCCTGGCATGCGCATTCCCTCCCACAGCCAAAATATGTGCCCGCGCGTGGGGGCAGGTGTGAAGGTGGCCTCAGTTTCCCCGGCTTGCAGCTCCCATTGGATCAGCTCTCTCCCCAGAACAGATTCAGCCTGCAACGGGGGAACCTTCTTGTCACCTTTTGAGCCACAGAGTTTCCCAGCACAGACTCTCTCTCTCTAGGTTCGCCTGTGTTTGTAAACACAGAATTAACCCCAAACTGTGTCCGGCCAATGTTAGGGATTCCACTTAAACACACTAGGTTCAGTTAAAAGAAGTTTAATGAATAAATCATGAATCAGCAGCGGTACAAGATTATACTCGAGCGCAGAAATCAAAATAACAGAACCAATAACGCATTCCTAACCTAAGTCCAAGGCTATTTCAGTTCATGTCGCAGCCAGCGGTGGGAGGCTTGGCTGGGTACAAATCTTAGGGTTTCCAATAGATCAGTCCTTACTTCATAGCTTGTTTGGTGCAGCCTTTCTCTGGCTGGGAAGATGTGATATCTCCTATGACCCTGAAGATCTCTCTCTTTGTCTTGTCTCTCCCCTTAAGTACTTTTCCAGGGTCCTTTGTTTGATTTTCCCACCAGGTGACTCTGTGCTTTCAGTCACGTCCGCAGAAAGAAATCCATTGGCAACTCAATGGTCTATGGCTAGTGGCTGCAGAAGTGCCAGGCCTTTTCTGATGACACAGTCGCTTAGGGGCATGACTTAGCAGTTCTCCATTGCATGGAGAGATGTAAAAAGTGGTGTGCCTCAGGTATCTGTATTGGGACCGGTGCTGTTTAACATATTCATTAATGATCTGGAAAAGTGAGTGAGGTGATCAAATTTGCGGACGACACCAAGTTATTCAAGGTAGTTAAAACACGAGCAAACTCTGAAGAACTGCAACAGGATCTTATGAGACTGGGTGCCTGGGCATCTAAATGGCAGATGAGATTTAATGTGGACAAGTGCAAAGTGATGCACGTAGGGAAAAATAACCCGAACTCTGCATACACAATGCTGGGTACTAAGCTAGGAGTTACCACTCAGGAAAAGGAGCTGGGAGTGATTGTGGACAATACACTGAAATCCACAGCCCAGTCAAAAAAGCAAACAGAACGTTAGGAGTTATTCACAAAGGGATAGAGAATAAAACTAAGGATGTCATAATGCCTCTAGGCAAATCAATGGTGCGACCGCACCTCGAATATTGTGTGCAGTTCTGGTCGCCCCATCTCAAAAAAGACATAGCTGAACTAGAAAAGGTTCAGAGAAGGGCAGTGAGAATGATAAAGGGTCTGGAACAGCTTCTGTACAAAGAGAGGCTTGACAAGCTGGGTCTCTTCAGCTTAGAGAAGAGAAGACTAAGGGGACATGATAGAGGTTTATAAAATCTTGAGTGGTTGGAACGAGTAGATCGGGAACGGCTATTTACCCTCTCAAATAGCACTAGAACTAGGGGACACTCCATGAAACTAGCTGCCGGCAGATTCAAAACAAAAGAAAGTACTTTTTCACTCAACGCATAATTAACGTATGGAATTTGTTGCCAGAGGACGTTGTCAAGGCCAGTAGTAGAGCTGGGTTTAAAAAAGGCCTGGATAAGTTCTTGGAGAGTAGGCCCATTAATGGCTATTAACCAAGTAGCTGACGGGATGAACGTCTTACTGTCGGGAGCGGGGAATGGTCTGTTGGTTCTTCTCCCGTGTGATCGAGATTGGCCGCTGTCGGAGACAGGATGCTGGGTTTGATGGACCATTGGTCTGACTCAGTATGGCACTACTTATGTTTTTATGAAGCGAGTTTCCACTTCTCAGCTTTCACATTACATACATGTTTAACCTTTACATATTTGTTAGACCTCTAGTCTACATGTTGCCTAGTATTGCTTCATGACAATATCCTTGCACGCTTTTGGCTGCTTTTATTGTATTGATTAGTTTATAGTATTGACTATTTTAAAGTGTTTTGTCATTGTGTTTTATTGTATTTTGGTTGAGGGGTGTAAGCTGCTCTGAACTGCCGGGAGGGGCAGGGTATATAAATATATAAATTTCTAAGGCACCAGGAGTCGTACACAACGCTTTAACCCACAAAACCCACTGTTCATCTCTGCTCCGTTTCACTGGAGTGAGTGCATGAGGGGGGCAATGCGGGGAGAATACAGACCCCCCTATGTAGGCAGTGACTCCCTCCGCAGCAGTTAGCTTGCTGCAGAGTTACACCTCCTCCTTGGACAAGGGGGTGTAAATAACGCCTCACTGATTGCAGAGCTGAGTGTTGCCAGGAACCGAGAATTCTTTACTTTGGATTTAATCCCATTATTAATAATCCTCCCTTTCCTGTCTCACCCTTTTAGAGTGTGAGTTCTTGGAGGCAGGGACTGCCTCTTCTCCAATGTACGCTGGGCACCTGGTTGGGATTTCTATCCGCTCCTATAAACATGGATAGAGTTAGAAGATTCCTGGAGAGGCCAGATCCCATTTAGATGCCCAAATTCAGGGCCAGATTTTTAGAAGTGCAGCTCCAGTCATGCCCCCATCCCCGGTGTCCCAATTTTCAGGAGAACTTGGGGCTCTGGGAAAAAACAGGGCAGACTTCGGAGACATGGTGAATAATTGTAAAGGAGGTTCCTGCTTGGCCCTTTTGCCTGGCTGTGTGCGGATGGAGTTTACACACTTGCTTCTTGGACACCAGGGTGATGGATAGAACGACCCACTGGCAACTGAGGAAGCATTTTTTTTTCTGCCCACAGATTTGCTGTTTGCAGAATTATTCCCTGGCTGTTCACCCCAACGACAGGCAGGAAATGCTGAAAAGAAAGCCATTTCCAAGTGACAGCAAAGTGTGGCAGGCAGGGAGCTGTGAAACCCTCTCAGCAAGCAAATAGACCTGGCTTTAGCCTGCAGCAGGTTTTTACAGCTGACTTATAAAGCTCGGAGATGGGTTATAATAGAAATGCTGAGAAGCATAAAACACCACGAGCCGGAACGAGGTCTCTGCCATCTATCACCTGGCAGGGCCCCCGGCCAGGAGGAGCCAATAAAGCCTCACCTTGGAGGGGAGCGGCCGACTTCCTGGGGGATGAGCGTGAAATGAGGAAAGGGGGGTCAGTAAGGCGAGTCCTGAGCCTCCCAGGAGGGGGTTGCAGCTCCAAGGAGACAGGGCCTGATTTCCCACACCCCGAAGGAGGCTCTGCCTTGCGGAGGGGATGCTCCTGGCCACTGGGGCGTCCCCTCTCTGCGCACAAGCCTTACTGGAGATGGGGCCTTGAGCGCCACGTCCTTCCTCCTCTGTCTGTGACACTGTCGCTCCCAGCCAGCTACAGAATGGACAGGGGGCGTGTCCTGGGCATTGACGGACAGCAGAGCTGGGTGGAAAAAATGGAAAATCTTTGAGACTCTTTGCCGACCTCTCTCTCTTGTCCCCTTCCTAGACCAACCAATAGAACGGCGGTGTGCAGAACAAGCCGAGAAGGAAGAGGGGTGATGTGATGTCAGAATGACACTAGGCAGTTCAAGTTCAGACGAGCTCTCTCACTGGAGGATTCTGTTGGCCACAATGAGCCTTTCCTCAGGTGGGAATGAAGAAACTCAGAAATAAAACCTAAGTACGTCCGGGCTGGATTTAATTAGTAAATGGGTGTAAACCAGTCGATTAGGGTGTTAGTGAAGGGTTGGGAAGGTGGGTGTTGGCCATCTGAATCCCATAAGGAGTAAAAAGCAGGTACAAAAGATGACAGCGAAAGGCGCTGAAACCGTTATCGGCGATAACCACCAGCCAATAACAATTGGTTACTGACTGAACAGTAACTGTTTCATTAACTGATGGCTAATAACAACATCACCATTGCTTCCCGCTTTGCGGCATTGACCGCATCACCATTGCTTCCCACTTTGCGGCATTGACCGCGTCACCATTGCTTCCTGCTTTGCGGCATTGACCGCGTCACCATTGCTTCCCGCTTTGCAGCATTGACCGCGTCACCATTGCTTCCCGCTTTGCAGCATTGACCGCGTCACCATTGCTTCCCGCTTTGCGGCATTGACCGCGTCACCATTGCTTTCCGCTTTGCGGCATTTATTTACCATGTTGCTGCATCCCATTTTCCTGTTCCCTCTGAAGCTACCAGCTACTTCCATGTCCCCATAATTCCTTTTCTCCTTACCCCTCTCCCCTGAACTCGGGTTTCAAATTTAACTCAGTTTCCGCTGGATCCCTGGTTCTAGACTTCTGGATGCAGCTTTGCTGTTGGTCTGGACTCTAGAAGCAAAGCCAAAATGGCAGAATTCAGTCAGACAGGGAATCAGTTACGTGGGGTAGCTGTAAAGAGATATTTGGGTGAACTGGCTAACTGCTACGGTAGGCAGTTATTGATTGGTTAGCCGATCAGCTAGCTGGAGTTTCAGTTATTGACCGGCCACACTTGTGGAATTAACGCTCCGTTCCATGGCTGGGAGAGAGGGATCAGATCACTGCTCAGACACCTGGGTGCGCCTGCCCCCCATTTCCTGATTCCCCTCCCCAGTTCCAAGTCCTCTTGCCAGAGCTGCAAACTCCTCCCCTCACAGGAGGGTGACACAGGAACAGAGCTGGGCTGATTTCCCGTAGCTCTCGGTAGGCAGACCAGATCCCTCACCCCATAGGGTGATGGTTCGTTCACACATCAAACACCATCTTATTCATTAAACTGATTCTGGTTTCAAATCTCTCTTTCTTTTTTAAAAGATTGCCGATAATACATGGATTAGTTCCACTGAAAATCTTTCTTTGAAAAGTTTTTCTTTAAAAAAAAATGTTTTTGGTGACTTTTTTACCTGCCTCCTGCCTTGCAGCAGGATTGATTTTTCCAGAAATATTGTACTAGAAGTATTTTTAATTTTTTTAAAAATGTGTTTTTCTGGGAAATGCCCTCCCAGTTCTCTGTCTACAGCAAAGGCTTCCTTCTTTATGTCCCAGAGCAGGCTGGGCTTTAGGGCAACAGCATTTCTCCCAGGACTTGGGGGGGCCAGCTCCTGGGGCCCCAGGGCTGCTCGGACTCACACTCAGGGTTTATTCCCACATACTGAGAGGTGGGAGATACCGTTGCCACTTCCCAGGGGCCTGGAGGATTCCACCTTGTTCTTTGCCACCTGACTCTAAGTGCGGGTCATTGAAAAGCAGGGGAATCAGTACCCGTGTGAACACGTTGCTAGCTATGGGGGAAGGCAAACCCAGTTTATGCAACAAGCGGTGAATTTGCAAGGATTCAGGGCTGGGTTGTGTGAATGAGTTCACGCCCAGCCCCTGGAAGCAGAGCATGGCTACAGCACAGGGCACCCCATTGGGCTGTGGGAGCAGGGATCTGGGGTGCTTCCTAGGAGCCTTGGGGTGCAGGGAGTTACGGTGGCTGGTGGAGGTGAAGTGGAGGGGCTCCCCCCTGCCTCCCCCCTCCACCCAACTCACAGCTGAGCTGCCAGCTGCTGCATCATGCCGCTTGTGCGATGCCATCTCAGCTGTGAGCTGGGGGGGCAGGGCCATGTGTCCCTTTTACTGCACAAGTTCCTGGGCGGCTCCCCTAGACGCCCTGTGGGCACTCACACAGTAAAGGCAAGGGTAGTGTTTGAGACAACGGGGGCTGGGGAGCCCCCTGCAATTCCCAATGCAGGGAGCCTCCCAATCAGCAGTGCCTCCGGGCGGTGAGCCATGCTGCCAGAGGCCAATAGCAGCACAACAGAGGGGAGGTGGGGGGTGGGACTTCCTGGATGCTGTTGGGAGCCACTCCGCCTCTTCCCAGAAAAGCCAATGGCTGCTGGACTCTGCAGCCAAGAGAAGGCTCTCTGGTGTGTCCCCCTCCCTGTCTCCCTCCTACTGCCTCTCTCCCTCCCCCGGCCTTCCCCCACCCCATTTCTACTCCTCCCAATCCTTCCTACCATCCACCTCCCACCCCCAGTTCTACTCTTCCTTCCTTCCTGCCCCCAACCCTTTGTTTCTGCCTCTCTCTCACTGACTTCCCTTTCATCCACTCCACCCCCCTGTTCGTGGCATCCCATCATGGTGACCCCCGATCCCTGGTGGAGGATAAGGACGTTAACAGATGTGCCGACCCACTAAGACTCATTTTGGCTGCCTGGGAAGCCCTTGGCCTGGGCTGTGGGTCTGGAATCATTCAGGGGACCACATCCAGGCCAGCTACCTATCCGGGTTGGGGCACCAGCGGGTCCACAACTGGCAGCCCATTAATAAATGTGACAGAAAGTACCTGGACGAGGTGGGCCATAGTGCCCCCCGTCACATTTATTTATTTATTTGATTTTTAAGATGCCCCCTCCTGCCAATTATTTATTTATTTAATTGTTTGTTTATTTAAAACTTGTATCCTGCCCCTCCTGCCCAAAGGCAGCTTGGGGTGGCGAACAACACACAAAAAATGGAACAATAAAAAAACAAATTTTAAAACATCATAAAACTCACCCTCCCTCCCAAACCCTACCCCCTCTACCCCCCACCCCTTGCCAAAAGCCTGGCGGAACAGCCAGGTCTTACACAAACGTCAAAATGACAGGAGGGTGGGAGCCAACCGGGTCTCCTCCGGGAGCAAATTCCACAGCACAGGGGCGGCCACCAAAAAAGATCTCACATAGTGGCCACCCATCTCACCCGGGGAACCTCCAAAAAGGCCCCCACGGATGATCTCAGGGGTCGCACGGGCACATGGGGAGTGAGGCGATCCTGCAGATAGGCAGGGCCCAGGCCATGAAGGGCTTTGAAGGTCAAAACCAGCAAAACCAGCACCTTGAACCTAGCTCAGTGCTTTATAGGCAGCCAGTGCAGAGTCCGGAGCACAGGTGTCATGTGCTCCCTGCGGCCCGCCCCCCCGTAAGGAGATGGGCCGCGGCATTCTGCAGCAGCTGCAGCCTCCGGACCAGCTTCTTGGGCAGCCCCATGTAGAGCGCGTTGCAGTAATCCAGCCTCAAGGTGATGAAGGCATGGATGACAGTGGCGAGGGCAGAGTCTGAGAGATACAGCCAAAGCTGCTGAACAAGCTGTAACTCCCAAAACGTACTCCAGGAATGAACAAAACCAGTCCAAGACCGTTCCGCCAATCCTGGCATGGTCCCACAGGTGAGTCACCAACACCTCATGATTGCCTGTGTCGAATGCAGCCAAAAGGTCTTGCAGGACCAGTAAGGTCTGACGACCCTGGTCCAACACCAGACGGAGCTCGTCAACCAAGGCCACCAATGCAGTCTCCGTACCATACCCAGGCCGAAACCCGGACTGAGAGGGGTGAAAGAAACCAGTGCGGTCCAGGTGTTCTTGGAGCTGCCGTGCCACAGCCCGTTCAAAAACCTTCCCTAAAATGGGGAGGTTAGAGACTGGCCAATAACTGGCAGGAGCATCAGCGTCAAGAGATGGTTTCTTGAGCAGGGGCCTAACCACAGCCTCCTTCAGGCATTCAGGCACCCTGCCCTCCCGAAGGGAGGCACTAACCACCCCAGCCAGCAATGGCCGTAGCGTCTCCTGGCTGGTTTCACCAGCCAGGATGGGCAAGGATCTTGTTCACAAGTGGTGGCACGAACAGATCCCAACAAGGACTCCACATCAGCAGGTGACACCATCTGAAACCGATCCCACAAAACAGGATAGGACGGGGCATCCATAGCCCCAAGATAATCCTCTGCAATAACTGCGGAACTGAAATTGTGGTGGATGCAAACGATCTTATCTACAAAGTACTTGATAAACTGGTCACAGTGGTCACTGGATTGCTCCAGGTCCAGGTGGAGGCAGGCAGGACTGACCAAGCCTTTCACCACCAGGAAAAACTCCGCTGGACGTGACTTTGCAGATGCAATAAGGGCAGCAAAGAACTTCTTCTTTGTTGCCTGCACCGCCACAGCATAGGCCTTTAAACTGCTCTTATGCTGTGATCAATCATACTCATCGCAAGTCCAGTGCCACCATCGCTCCAACCGCCTGCTCTCCCGCTTCAAATACCGCAGGCCCTCAGTAAACCAAGGAGACCTGCAGGAGACTCGGGCGGGCAGCAGACGTCTGGGAGCCACTCATGGTCTCGGCCAACAAGGTGTTCCAGAAGGCTACAAGATCATCGACCGAGCGGGTGTCAAGGTCCAGGGGAAACTCCCCCAGAGCACTCCGGAACCAATCTGGTTCCAGAAGTCTCCGGGGGCGGACCGATCTAATAAGTCCTGCACCCCTTGGGGGCTGACATGCACCAGGATGCACGCCTTAAGGAGGTAATGGTCAGACCATGACAAGGACTCCATCCCCCTGACTTCTACTAACTGACCCCGTCTCAAGGCCGGTGCAGAAAACCAAATTCAGTGTATGTCCCTCCTCATGTGTGGGGCCACAGATGACTTGGGACAGGCAAATGGTTGTCATGGAGGCCATGAACTCATGCATCGCTCCTCCAAGATCGGTGTCAGTGTGGATGTTAAAATCCCCCAGGACCACTAGTTTCGGGGTCCGGAGGATCACAGAAGACACCAAATCAGCAAGAGCATGTAGGGATGCTGCTGGGCAGTTGGGTGCACGGTACACCAGCAGCACCCCTAATCTATCCCCGGCCAAATCCAGCACAAGATGGAGGCACTCAACACCTGGTGGAGCCTGCACTGGATACCTCCTAAAAGACAGTGCATCCTTGATAACAATGGCTACACCGTCCCCCCCCTCCCCCGTCCCTCCAGCCAAGGCTGCAGCTCAGGGCAGCATACAACATAATAAAATCAACATTAAAAGTGCATATTTATAAACAATAAACCAACAAAATTGCAATAAATAGACTACAAAAAGGCAGAGTTAAAAAGACTTAATACAAAAAAAAAATAGACCCCTCCCCCCATTACCCATCTCCCTCCCCAAAAGCCCGGCAGAACAGCCAGGTCTTACATTAGATACAAAAGTAGGGGAGGTTCGGGGCCAGGCAGTAGGGATGTGCGAACGCAGTTTGGATTTTCAGAGTTCAGCCCGAACACGGCCTGTTCAGATGACTGAACCGGAACCGAACTTGATTCTGAACTCCGAAATGACCGAACAGTTCGGCTGCTTCGGATTGAGTTCAGGTGGCAAAAACGTGTCCCTGGAAGGCAAAACGTGACCGGGAGGGGGAGTCAGCTGAGGAGCAGACTTCCAGGCACCAGGGGTGGAGAGGCTCAATCACCATCCCTTTTCGCCTCAGACCACTGGCTTCGCAGTCTGTGGTTGGCCACGGACTAGGCTGCATGGAGCCAATGGGGCTTGCGATGAGGCGGGCGCAGCAAGTAACAAAACACATTGCCTCCCCCCTTCCCAACACCTTCTGAGCCAGTCACTGTTCCTGAACAGCAGGCGTTTCAGAAGGCTCCCTCTCTCCCAGCAGTTTTTGTTCCTTCCTATTCCTAATCCATTGCCATCCTCCTCCTATTTCACCCATCCAACCCATTTACCTCCATATTATCATTTATTTAGAT
>QEPC01001417.1:308755-337263 GCA_003113815.1 Sphenodon punctatus
CGCCTTCGTCCCTTCTCCCTCGCTGCCCCGCACGCCTGGAACTCCCTCCCTGCCCTCGTCCACCTTGTCCACACCCTCCACACCGTCAAATCCCTCCTCAAAACCCACCTCTTCCGCTCCGCCCTTCCTAACTCCTTACCATCCCCACCCAGGATTATCCCCCACCTGTTATCTGCAAATTCCCAATTCTCTGTAACCAAGCCAAGAACGTGCACCTGAGTTCACGCATCCTCATGAATGTCGCATCCCTTGTCTCTCCCTCTGTTTCCCCTTCCCTGTCTCCCCTCCCCCTGTCTTTAGACTGTAAGCTCTCAAGCAGGGACCGTGTCTATCTTATTCTCTGTAAAGCGCCAGGTACATTGCTGGTGCTATATAAATGCTAATGCTAATGCTAATGCTAATGCTAATAATAATAATAATAATAATAATAATAATAATTAATAAATAAAGGAATATGTGTACCAGCCAGTGAGCGAAAAGGATGTACAAGGGGAAATGGAGTGCAAGGAATGTGGTATTGTGTCGGCATTACCCCATTGGAATTGAAATAGACGTCAAAGTGGTAAATGGGATCCCAGTAAGCAGAAAGTCAGTAAATTGTGAAATGAAATGTCAGTTAAAACATTGCTGAGGACCAAGACGATATTGGGAACTGGAAGTTTGACATGTTTTTCTATTTTGGCAAAAATGTGTTTCAGCCCTAAATGAGGCATCCCCTATTTCAGAGCCCAACAGCCCCCCCAGTAATGGGCACATCCCCTAATTCAGAGCTTCATGGCCCCATACATGGTAACCCTATTTCAGAGTCCACGCAGTAACGGGAATGTCCCATTTGGAAGCCCCACACATGGTAATGGGAACAGCCCCTATTTCAGAGTCTCACAGCCCCATACAAGGTAATGGAATAGCCCCACAGTTCCGTAGTGTCATTTATTTTTGGAATTTGATCTACCAACCCTATTTTCTCCTGTTCATGAGCTAAAAGGGGAAGTGGGACCTCCCAAATATTAATAGGATTCCCCTCCTGCCTCCAGATGTCTCCACATCCCAGAATTGCTCAAGACTGAAGATTTGGATGTGTCCATTAACTCAACTGAGAAATCCCAATTTCTTGGATACAATGTTTAGACTAAATGGGTTTCTTATTCCTGTGGGGCCTTGGGGAGGGACGGAGACACAAAGGGAAAACCCTGTAATAGGAGGAGGCCTCGCTCAATCCTGTTCTCAGGGATGGAAGTGCAGCTGCTTGGGACAGCAAGAATGGAAATGGGGTTCGGACTGAGGACAATTGCCTCTGCTGAAAGCAATGACTGGGAGGAACTTTTGCTGTGGCAGAAGCCCAAGCTAGACCGTTGGCACCGAGGGGTTCAAAGCTGAGGAAGACGTTCAGGCACCAAGCTAAAATGGGCCTGGTTTTCATTCCAAGACTACAGCTCAGCATGGTCTGAAAAGCCTGACCCCTTTCAGCCAGGTGCCTCAGAATCACTCGTTGCTTGGCAAAACCTCGCCCCGTCTGCCTGTGAAGCAGAGAGTGGATTGAAGGAATGATCATGGGTCTGGCCCTGCCCCTGGGCATGGAATGTGGACAGGCTCCACTGCATCTTCCTAGTTCTTCCACTGTCATTGGTACCCAAAGGGCCTCAGAACCCAATGGTCGGACCTCCATCAATGGAGTTGGCACACAGGGTGAATCAAAGCAATTATGTTCTTGCAATGACTAGGCAACATTCTAGACAGGCAATGACTAAACAACTAGGTGCATTCTGTCCCTCAGGACCCAACGGTCAGACCTTCATCAATTATTATTATTAGCATAGCAAGCATTTATATAGCGCTGGCAATGTACCTGGCACTTTACAAAGTATGGAATAGACATGGTCCCTGGCGTAGGGCTTACAATCTGAGAGACGGGGGTGGGGTGGGGTGGAGAGGGGAGACGAAGGAAGGGGAACAGAGGGAGAGACAAGGAGTGCAACATTCACAAAGATTTGAGGTCCCAGGTGCCCGTGCTTGGCTTGGTTACATCAATGGACTTGGCCCATAGGGTGAATCAAAGCAATGATGTCCTTGCAATGACTAGGCAACATTCTAGACAGGCAATGACTAAACAACTAGGTGCATTCTGTCCCTCAGGACCCAACGGTCAGACCTCCATCAATGGAGTTGGCCCACAGGGTGAATCAAAGCAACGACCTCACAATGACTAGGTGACGACACATTCTGTCCAGTCCGCATCCAGCAGAAGAAGGGTTCAAATAAACCTGATCAGATAATCCAACAAGGGTGGATACGTGGACAAGTAATCTCATGAACGTTCAGCACCCAGAATAATTCAAGGAGGTCTGCATCTCATCTGGCCTCACTTAGGACCCTATTGTGCCAAGTTAGATGCTGGCTTCTGCATGCACAGGGGCTGTCTTTCCCCAGCAGACTGGTCCTGATGCCAATTTCAGGCGAAGTAAGCTTTCCATACCTCCTAGAACACCTATGACTGAAACCACCTTTAACCGTTATCCAACCCCTGCACCTTTCCCCCTTGACCGGATCCCTTCTTGTCTCCTAGATGCTATCAGCCTTGCTCCCTCTCTGTTGCATATCATCAAACTCTCCCTCTTCACTGACCCCTTTCCTTCTGCCTTCAAGCAGGTCACTTTCTCCACTATCCTTAATAAAATCTATTCTTGATCCTTTCAATTATCATCCTCTCACTTCTCTCCTTCGCTTCCACATTCATGGAATGAGCTGTCTACACCTGCTGTCTTGATTCCACTCCTCTGGTTAATCCCTCAACCTCCTTCAATCTGGTTTCTGTCCCCTCCACCCTACGGAGGAGACTGCGCTGCCCAACATCACCAATGACCTTCTCTTGGCCAAGTCTAAGGATTTACTTTCTATCCTCTCTGCCACCTTTGCCATTGGTTCATAAGCATGTTAATATCCATGCAGCTGGCGTGTTGGCTACATGTCCCAGGGGGAGGGAGGGCACCCAGCCGGGTCAGGTCAGGGAACAGAACAGAATAAATGTTCCTGTCAATCAACCGGGCCAGGGAGGGAGCGTTGGAAAAGACATGAGGCTGGCTGGCCGCACCCGCCACCCCCCGCTATGATGGGCAGCCTTGCGGCCTGCCAGGGCCCCACGTTCAGGACTGTCGCAGACCCACATTTGAGAACCTGCTAACAGACACGCGGGTTAAGTCATGTCCATGAATACCCACTCCCTCCTCCTTGATTCTTTCACTCCCTTGGTGAACTGGGGCTCAGTTCTCTTCTCTTGCCTCCCCTTCCCCTAGGGTCTGTCCTGAGCCTGCTTCCCTTTCCCCTTGCACTCGACCCCTGGGTAAACCCATTGAATCTCATGCCTTCTGCCCCAGCTGTAGGCTGATGACTCTCAGATCTGCCTTTCTACTCCCCTCCTCAATCCAGACTTGCATCACTGTCTCTGACGCCTCAAGCTTAACGCGTCCGAGACTGAACTCCTCAACCTCCATTGATGGTGTCACGGTCCAGTCCGTCCCCCAGGCACGGAGCCTAGAATTCATCTTTCACTCCTCATACTTGGCCTGTGGCTGCTAAGCCCTGTCACTTCTCCCTACATAAAATTTGACCCTTTCTTACCCCTCCCACTGCCAAGACTCTAGTTCATGTTTCAGTAATATCTCATTTTGACTAATACAACCTCCTCTGCACTGGCCTCCCTCTGCTCTCGACTTGGTTGTAGTTGAGCCCGTCTAAAGGACATGCACCTGCCACGCTGCTTTGATCCTGTCCAGCCCCTTCTCTGCTCCCCCCCCCCCCTCCAATGTCTGGCACCAATTCCTAGTCTTCACCATTCTGGATGTTCTTGGTCTTGCTCCTCTCGATCTTCCTGCTACGTTCAACCCAGGAACTGGCTTGCTTCTCCTCTGGCACCCCCCTCGCCCACCCCAAAGTCTCCAGTTCCCTCCTTCCCTTGCCCCTTCACCCATGCTACTCCCTGGAATTCCCTCTGCAAGCAGGTACCAGACGCTCTGGTTCCTCCCTCCTGTCCCAACCTTCAAATCCCTCCTAAAATCATGCCCCTCCCATCAGGATTTCCCCAGCTCCTCCCCAGCTCGCTCCGTTTCTTTTCATACTGCCTTACCCTCCAGGATCCCTCTCCTCTCCTTGGCACTAAGCCAAGTCTCCCCACCTGAGATTGTAAGTCCCTTGGAGCAGGGACCTGTGAGTGGTGTTCAGTGCCACCTGGCATGTTGCTGGGGCTTTGTAATGATAAATACTTCCAAGCTGAAGTAAGAGGTTGTCATCCTTTTGATCTCCATCATTCTTACTAATCAGCAAATCAGCAACAACAAAAAACCAGCCTGAACTCCAGTTCATTCCAATTTCGAGGATCTGGTGAAATTTTTCTGTCTCGATGTTTTCAGCAATGGGGATTTGTTGAAACGCAGAATGTTCTGGTGGTCTTTGCCCAACCACAGCACATTTCGAAAGGCAAAGTCAGTCTTGAACACTTTGAAATGAAAATGTTAGTTCTGTTTTTAGTATAATTCATTCCACCCGCACGCAGAATTGGCCAAGCCCGGCACTCTGCTGCTTGACCCCACCAAACACAGTGTCTTGGTGTAAACCCTACGCTGTAGTATCTCATGTGATTGGGAAGGTGAGGTTGAAAGTCGATTCGGTGACAATTAGAGCGTGGCCAATTTTCATACCGACTCTCCCTTCCCTCCCCTCAGCTCAGCTTCCAACAGGAGCACACAACACACAGTTGTACGTTATTGCTTAATTACTTGGAAATGTCTATAGACACTTTCTATTAACTCACCCTGTGCAATTTACCAGAAGGCAATGGACTTTGAAAGAAAGACGAGACACTTCCCGTTTCCAATTAAATCCATCTTTTATTCCACAAAGCGCATCCTGATGAACTTGGCAATTAGGACCCTGCTGCACTCCCACCAGATCCTAACTCCAGGACCCAATCAAGGAGGGGTCTGCGCTGCGTCAGAGCCGCTAGTCCTGCTAACAATCTGTGTGATGGCAGAGCAGCTCGCAGGGGTTCATTGCAAGGGAGTGAAGCACACAGCATGCCATCAATCGAATAAAAGAAGAAACAAAAGCAAGCCGTTCCACTCCTTTGTTGCAAAAATGTATTTTGGAAACGAAAGATTCCAACAACTTAAACAGCCCCAAAAGGCAAAACTCCTGGAAATAACTCAGCAGCACGAGTGGGTTCATTGTTTTAAGGGCGCTGGGAGTGACACGCCTGCTCCCTCACAATAGGATCGTTTTGTAAATGCTCATAATTGCTGCATTATAAACAGAGCCATTTCAGTTCACTTTCATATTCTGTAGCAGCACCAAAGTCTTAATTGTGAAATTATCTCTAAGCTACAATTTTCCCTTTGTCAGCCCCTTGTGACAGTGTGAGGTACAAAAAAAAATATTTCAAAGCTGATTAGAGTGTTTGCAAGAAGAATATTTCATCCAGGAAATGGAATCGAGGATCTATTAGTGCTAATCGCTCACAGCAGCTAACGAGGGGATGACAATAGAGTAGTTTTCAAACAGGAATTCTCATCATAAGACACGGTGTGTGGGTCTAGGGCAAGTCACATGGAGAGAGAGCGTGACTTCTCCGTCAACAACTATGCTCTTATCTACTGGGCCCGATTGCAGTTTGCTGCTGGTCACTTCCTGGAGCAATTTATCCCAGGGCACTAGGGTGTGAAGAGATACCAAGTCCCCTCAGGGCTTTGATAGTGTGGTGTTCATACAGCACACAAGCCCTTCGAGGAAAGGGTCCAGGCTGAACTCGGGAGTTTTTACCTCCAAAGCGACTGACCCTGGCGGTGATTAAACAGTCCTCCAGGGCTTCGCGGCACACCTAAATAGTCCCTGATATTCCCATAATGCACAGCAGCACAATCTGGAGAAGTGCACTCTGGGATATGCTCCTGCCGGGCACGGTGGCTGCTTTGCTGCCAGAGGTAACAGCAGTCTATGAGCCTTGCAAACTAAGTGTCCACATGTTGCTGCCTGATTCTGGTTCAGCACAGAGACTGCAGAGAGCCCTCAGCCAATTGGCTCCACCTGGTACATCACCTGATCAATACGTGTCATTAGCTTGCCTCCTTGCCATTTTCCAATTCTCTCCCTACTGAGCGGGATGATGTTAGGAAAGGGATCGGTCTTTGCCAGAGTCCCTGTGGTGAGGGACAGGGAGCTGGATTCACTGCGGATTCAACGTGCGACAGGCAAGGCCGACCTGCCCTGCTTCAGTGTCTCTAGGTTAAAGCTGTCCAGTAGCCATTCATCTGGGCCCAGTTCTGCCCTGAAACGGCAGCATCCTCTCCGGTGGTGCCGGCTAACAGCAGTGCTCCAAAGAGTTGACCGGGAGTCGTGAGGAGAGTGGACGACATGGCTGCTGGAGGGAGAGGAATCACATATCGGTCTTAAAACAGCCCCTGCCTTTCTGTCTGGTGAAGAGGGTGGGGAGGACATCGCTGCGTGCTGGAGAAAGAGCAGCCAGCGGGAAACCAGGTGCAGCCGCCCCGAGCTGTTTCAGGAGGGGCGGGTATAAATATGAATAAATAAATAAATAAATGATGGGAGGTTCGCTTGCTCGGTGTCCGTCGGTGACATGGGCTGATCCACAATACGAGGAAGGCAGGACTCACTCGGCGGCCCTAGGAGCTCTGAGCTGCTCTGAAACGGACATCTGTGTCCCTGGGCTGGGGCGCAGGCAGCGCCTAGCAGAGCCCCTTGCTTCCAGGGGTCCCAGCACCACACAGGCTCTCTGCCACCAGCATTCAGACCTGTTTCCGACAGGATCTGGCCCGAATGCTGCCAATCTAGCTTCTCCAGAGCTTCCCCAACATTGGCCAAAACGGAAAGCGCCTGCAGAGTCATGTAAACACAAGGCTTTAGTGCAGACCCAGCTGACTGAAGCCTGATTGACTGTAGCTGAGCCCAGGAGGCAGCAAAAGTCCTGATTGGCTGCCTAGGCCTCCTCTTCCAGCACGGCAAGCAGAAGGCGCCGGCCAAGGCAGCCCCTCCCATTGCGACTAGCTCCGAGTTTGTTAAACGCATCCGTATTTCTAGTGAAATACTTCAAGCAGGACAAGTCTAGCCACCTATGGCCGAGAGGAACTGGGGAGGAGGTAGGTTTTTAGGAAGGATTTGAAGGTCGCAAGGAGGGATCGTGTAGCTCTCCTCCGGACCGAGTCTGGCTCTGGGGCTACCAGCACCTCTGCTCTCTGCCAGGAAGCACAGAGACCCAGCTCGGGGCACCCACCCACCCCCCAGTCACCCCAGATCCTGCAGGGGAAATTCTTTCCAGCTGCGAACGGCTCTGGTGGTTTGTGAGAAGCGTCGAAACCCAAAAGTTTTGGCTCGCACCTAAGGACGTGGCACCGACGGTTAATGTTCAGTGATGCATCTTCTGCAGGAAAATCTGCCAAAACCGCTGGGCCGGCTCAGATCTGGGGGAAACCAGGCAGCCACAGTCTCCACTCCGCAGACGCTGTCACCGATACGCGGGCCAGGCTCAACATGGAGATAAAGCCCATGTTAGAACCGGTCCCTTTGTCAGCAAAGGGAGAAGGTGATGGCAGCCTCGCACCTCACAGACGTGAAGGCAAGAAGAGACTGTTATGATCATCTGGACGGACCCCGTGTGTAGAACGCAGAGAAACTCACCCCAGGATTCTTGTACCAACTCCAGAATTTCTGGCTGAGTCCGTCTTATAGAACTGGACAATTTTCACAGTGGAGAGATGTAAGAAGGGGTTGTGCCTCAGGGATCTGTATTGGGACCAGTGCTGTTTAATGCATTCATTAATGATTTGGAAAAGGGCGTTAAGGGTGAGGTGACCAAATCTGCACATGACACCAAGTTATTCAAGGTAGTTAAAACATGAGCAGACTCTGAGGAACTGCAACAGGATCTTACGAGATTGGATGCCTGGGCATCTAAATGGCAAATGAGATTAAATGTGTACAAATGCAAAGTGATGCACGTAGGGAAAAATAATCCAAACTCTGCGTACACAATGCTGGGTACTAAGCTAGGAGTTACCGCTCAGGAAAAGGATCTGGGGGTGATTGTGGACAATACAATGAAATCCACAGTGCAGTGCGCAGCAGCAGCCAAAAAAGCAAACAGAATGTTAGGAATTGTTCGCAAAGGGATAGAGAATAAAACTGAGGATGTGATAATACCTCTGTACAAATCAATGGTGCGACTGCACCCTGAATAGTGTGTGCAGTTCTGGTCACCCCATCTCAAAAAAGACATCGCTGAACTAGAAAAGGTGCAGAGAAGGGCAACGAGAATGATCAAGGGCATGGAAGGGCTCCCGTATGAGGAGAGGCTTGGTAGGTTGGGGCTCTTCAGATTGGAAAAGAGAAAACAGAGAGGAGATAGGATAGAGGTCTATAAAATCATGAGTGGGGTGGAACTAATAAACAAGGAGCAGTTATTTCCCCTCTCAGCTAGTAATAGAACTAGGGGACACTCCATGAAACTCATGGGTGGCAAGTTTAAAACAAATAAAAGAAAAAAAAAATTTCACCAGCGCAGGGGCGGCTGGTGGGTTTTGATGTTGGAGGGGCACTGGGGCAGTAAGGCCAGGCCAGCGGGCCTAGGGGCGGAGCCAGGGGGACGGTAGGCGGAGCCAGGGGGAGGGTAGGCCAGTGGCATGGCATAACCCAGCAGCAAGGAGTTCCCAGGGTTAACATCGGATGGACGAAAACAGTCTACATGCACATCAAGCTTAAAATAAATAATTTATAAACCCAAAACACAGCGACCCACCCTTGTAAAGCACCCCAGTCACAGCCTGAGTCCAGTTTTTTACCATACACATCCCATTTCCAGCATTTTGAACACAACTGAAATCGCATGACTTGCAGTGACTCTCAGGATTTCCAAACCTCCATTTTACCCCACACAGTCCCCCCTGCACTAACCCACTAGCCCCTCCTCCCCTCCCCAAGAACCTAGGAGTCCTGGCTCCCAGCCCCCCAGGCCCCTGCTCTAACCCACTAGCCCCCAGGGAACCCAGGAGTCCTGACTCCCACCCACCCATCTGAGTGGGAGCCAGGACTCTTCGCGCTGAACGTGCAGAGCCACCTGGACAGATGGAGCGTTTTCGGTCACTGGCACCTCGGGCCCGTGTGAACCCGGAGCCGTTGCCGCGGTCGGTTTGGAACCTTGGGTGTTAGAGCTGCACACCGCCGTTCTGGGATCCCTGACACCTCGTACCAGGATGGCCTACGACAGGGCATACCGGGAATTTCAGCAGTACTGGTTGGCACAGGGCCGGGCCCCAGGTTTTCTGATCCCGGAGCCCCTGAGGCACGAGGGGGCAGCCCCCCCCAGGTACTATAGCAGGGAAGCTGTCCACCTTGGCTTTCGCGAGTAACCTCGCAGGTCATCCCCCCCCCCCAAGACCGGGGTTTCCTCACCAGGCGCCTGTTGGAGAGCTGGGCTAGGGAGGCGGGCAGGACCCCGGACCAGCGGGACCCCATCACCCCTCCTTTGCTGCTGGACATGTGTGATAGCCTCCCATGTATCTGTTTTGACTGTTGCGAAGTTTCGCTGTTTAATTCACTGTTCAAGTTAGCGTTCTTTGGAGCAGTTCGAGTGAGTGAGCTGGTAGCCGAAGCAGCCAGGGATACCTCAGGTAGGGCGCTCCAGCTCAGCGACATCCGTATCAGCCCAACGGCGATGGCATTGACCAGATCAGAGGAGGAGGGGGCAAGTTGTGAGGCTGAACAGGGCCGCTTCTGTGGAGTTGTGCCCGGTAAAGGCAGTCGAGGTGGGTAGCAGCAGGCCCCCTTTTTAGACACGCTGGGGGTCTGCCGGTCACCAGGTATCAGTTTACGGCCATGCTGAGAACCGTGCTGTCCCACCTCAGGATGCCGCCGACAGCATATGGTACCCACTCATTCCGGATCGGGGCTGCGACTTTCGCGGCCGAGAGCGGGATGTCGGAGCAGAGTATCTGGGAGGTGGGCCATTGGAGGCCAAGGGCATTCTGGACTTATGTGCAGGGTGCCCTTTCCCCCTACCAGTCCTAATTTCTTTTTCTTCCCCCCAAGTGTCTACCCACGGTATCGGAGGCAGGTCTGGATAGTTGGCCACAGTCTGGTGCACTGGGCAGGCAAGACGGCTGGGCAGACCAGATGGGGAACCCAGCTGGGCTTATTGGCCCACAGGCCCAGATACAGTGGCGGGGTCGCGGAGGCATGAGGTGGCACCAACTCCTGCCAGCCCTGCATGCTCCTTTCCAGGGCCACCCGCCTGACGTCCTTGTTATGCACCTAGGCGAGAATGACATCCCCCTTTTGAAAGGGGTTCGACTGATTAAGAACATTAAGTCTGATCTGTGGGAAATTAAAAAACTTTTCCCAGCGGCTGTAATCATATGGACCGACTTGGTTGAACGGATGTCATGGGGCAGCGGGGTGCATCCCCAGAAGATCAACAGGGCCCAGAAGACAGCACATAGATACCAGGGCTCTGACGCACAGGTGCCCTGCGCTATATAGATGGGACGAGGTTCACCTGTCGCCGGAAGGTAACGATCATTACTTGGAAGCCCTGAAGGGGACACTGGCTCGTGTGTGAGATAAGTTATAGATGTGGGGTGGGGGTCGGGCTCTTCCGGGTAGCCCCAGCGACCCCTTAGTGGCAGGGGTCCAGTACAGTAAGTTAGAGTAGGTTAGATTGATCATAAGTAAGAGTCATCTTCTTTAGAGATGGGGCGGCCCACCCGCCGGAAAAGCAGGGTATGGCAAGCGGCAGGGCAGCCTCCCTGGGAGGGGTGTCGAGCGAGGGCAGTAGGGACAAGTATGGTCCCCCATCTGTAGGCACCTTTATCCTTACTCACGTTCAAAGGCTTGGGTCCCTCTCACCCGTGGCTGGGGCCATGGAGAGGGGGAGATGTGATGTTTGCGGTTGGGGGGGTAATCGAGGGTACATCGAAACCACCCCTGGTTTGTTGGGCTCCTGTTACAATGTCAAGTTCAAGTACTGGACCCGCATCACACTAGGCAGTTTGCCCCCACCCAGTGTTAATTGTAATCTGATCTGAATAAAGAGTGTGGTTGTTAAAACCCAGCACTCGTGTCCTGTCTCCTTCGGTGCGTCGGCAAACAGCATTTGATTTCTTTGCAACATCTTTGCATTCTTGGAGGAGAAGAAGTCTGTTCCTGATCCTGGGTAGACAGGTAGGTAAGTGGGGGTTTACGGCACAGCAGCAAGAAGGGTCACGTTGCACCAGACATCAGATTAAAACTTGGTCCTGGGACAGAGAGAGCAGAGCAGGCCCCGAGCTATGGAGTCACTTGCCGCCGTGTCAGAACTAGACTGTCATGGTACAAGGAGATCAATCCCTGATTATCTGGTCTGGCTCCAACCCAGGTGGCCCCACCTGCTTGTGGCACAGACCGGAGAAGGTGCCGCCTTGTTTTAACCTTTGGCAACGCTTGCCCAGGGCATCTTATCCTCTTGAACTGAGCCATCGAAGGTCCTGTCTCTAGCGGCAACAGTCCTCATGATCTGGTCCCCTCTGCAGGCTCGTTATCCACCACCGAGCAATCGCCCGAGATGAATGAGTATCGAAGCCATGAGAGATCAATGAAGGAGCAGCATGAGAGATGGAGCCAGGGACGGCAGGAGGTCTGCAGTTTCAATCAAAGCAAATTAAGTGAGAACAGATCTTTTCATTACCTGACTGACGTGCACACAGCAACGCGGCAGAGCCAGGGAATCAATTTTGCTTCCGGGGAAGGAGGAGCAGGTGAGGTGGCAAAGGCACTGCGTCCATCCCGCTGAAGATTAAACACCGCGGGGGCAGAGCCTTCCATCCAGATATTAAAATGGAATCACCTCTTGTGTGCATATTGCTGCTGTTTGAGAATGGGGCTTGTACGAGATTTCTCCACCCTGTCGGCCCGTTGGCAGCGTCACATGTGCCTCAGCGGCCAGTCTGCTCGGACACATTGTGTGGGCACCCAGATCTTTGCTGAGGGACAGGGAATCGCACTCTGTCTGTAGTGCCTGTGATGTGAACAAGGATAACTGGATGATTGTCATCCTCCTATTAAACAACAGGCAAAGCAGCAGTTTCAAAATTGCTTAATGCTGGGGTGCTGTCTAGACAACGTTCCCTCCGGCGATTTTACTTTCCAATAGCACCTTTCCTGAGAGCTAATCCCAAGCTTTCACTGACTGCATTAAGCTGCCTCCCTGAATATAGCACGGCTTATGTCTAGGTGAGAGGCTCCCAGCTCTTGCGTGGCTGAGACATGCCTGCTCTTCAGCAATTCCCTCCTTCCCTGGCTCCCCACATGCGATAGCGTCAAGAGTTCAGCTGGAATGAGGATGGGGCCCACTCTTCCTGCCGCCCACGAGGCTGGCTCGTCAAGGTGAGATGCTGCGCAGGGTTTCATGATCATGAAGAGCTGTTAAGGCAATTAGTCAGTAAATGAAAACAATTAAAAGTTGCCGAAGGACTGGGCATGGAGGGAACTGCCTTGCAGAGCTTCCTGGCAGAGGGCTCTGAGATTTCATTAAGTCAAAGAGATTTTATAGGCGCCGAGTGCAGCTCTCACCAACAAAACAGAGAAGAGGCAGCAGCTGAATTGTCACGGGGCGATCAGGGGGAGAGGGAATCACAACCTGTCAGGGCTCATCAGCTCCCACCACAATGCTTGTGTGGCCGGATCGGTCTGGCGCTGGCCAGGAGCTTCTCTTGCCCTCACAAGAATGGTCAAGTAAAATGAACACTTTCTCTCTGTCAAGGGTCTGGTCGTCACCGCTGTCTGAATGGCCCCGTAGGAGAACTGTGGGGCAGGGACAAGGCTGACTGGTCTAGGCTGGGCCGGCTGTTCTGGGCAGATCTGTCGGTCACATCCCACCCCCCGAGAAGGGGGCTGTGTCACGTTTGTGTGGGGTCAGAAGCACAGGCCTGACCTGGGAGGCTGGGCTTGCTGTCAGTCCCTGTGTTGTACATGATGGACAGATTCCCTCTGAGATGCAGGAAGTCCCCATTGTTTTCAACGAGAATCACTTTGCAGTAGGTTTACTTTGTCTCTGACAGTGTTTCTAGACATGCATGAGATTGGCAGGTTACAGCAGTCTCCTCCAATCACAGAGGGTGATTTTAAACAAGATGCTTCCATGCATGGCTTCCCATTAGCCATGCATCCAACTGCGCAGAGATGCACATTTCCGGGAGCGACACAACACCCACTCGTGGTCACTCATGGGACACTGCCGAAAAAGTCAGGCTGCACCATGCGGGGCAAGCCAAACAAGAGCATGGGGACAGGCACCCACACATCCCCTGTCCGTATGAACCGGGGCACCCACCCACACCAGCAGACAGATCCGCGGCCGGCTGCCTCTCCACCAGTCCTGCCCACAGTCCTGTTGGGAGCTCTCTCAAAGCACAACAAACCCTCCTCACCAGGCACAAGAGAAGAGCCATGGACAACAGCAGCTCAGGTGGCAGCTTCCTACATGCCCCCCCCCCCCCAGTATGTGCCACCATTGTTGCCCGGGAGTGCCAAGAGCTGAAGCGGCTGCAACAACTCGTGGGCAGGAAGGGGTTACTGGCTTCCGTGGCTTCATGTTTCCATGGTGTCTGTGACCGTGTGTCATGTCCGAGGGCATGAGACACAATCAGTGCTGGTCCCTGCCTCACCCAGGCTGGTCGTGTGGGACAGATTCCCTTGGAGATGCAGTCAGTGCTGCTGGGCTGTCACTGGTCCCTATGTCACCCAGGCCGGTCGTGTGGGACAGATTCCCTTGGAGATACAGTCAGTGCTGCTGGGCTGTCACTGGTCCCTGTGTCACCCAGGCCGGTCGTGTGGGACGGATTCCCTCGGGGACACAGTCAGTGCTGTTGGGCTGTCACTGGTCCCTATGTCACCCAGGCCGGCCGTGCAGGATGGATTCCCTCGGAGATACAGTCAGTGCTGTTGGGCTGTCACTGGTCCCTGTGTCACCCAGGCCGGTCGTGTGGGACGGATTCCCTCGGGGACACAGTCAGTGCTGTTGGGCTGTCACTGGTCCCTATGTCACCCAGGCCGGCCGTGCAGGATGGATTCCCTCGGAGATACAGTCAGTGCTGCTGGGCCATTGCTGGTCCCTGTGTCACCCAGGCCGGTCGTGCGGGACAGAGTCCCTCGGAGATGCAGTCAGTGCTGCTGGGCCATTGCTGGTCCCTATGTCACCCAGGCCGGCCGTGCAGGATGGATTCCCTTGGGGACACAGTCAGTGCTGCTGGATTGTCGCTGCTGGTCCCTCAGTCACCTGCCACCCCCAATAGTGTGCAGTTAAGGTGCTCCAAGCCTGGCGAGGAAGCACATCTACTCATACATTCATTGTACCAGGCAATGGAGGTAGCAGAAGGCCAGTCTTTCTCCCCTGCCCACGTCGGGCCCATTGCCCATCAGGCCTGCGGCTCCATTGTATTCGGAAAAAAGCTGCTTCAGGGAGCTCCAGGAGCTACTTGACATTAATTTGGGGGGAGGGTTTAGCTTCTGCAACAATATCTCCTTTCAGGATAACACTGAGTCCCCTGCCTCACAGAGTGTGGTTGGCAGCCGCTCCCCCCCACAACTGCGCTCTTGGTGGATTTCCTCTGCCCGATGTTTACTTTATGGGACTGGCTGGTCTACGCTGACCCAACAGCGCAGCTCACTCAGGGCTGCCTAGAGAGTGACTGAGCCAGATCCCTGGAATTGCCAGCAATGACAGATGGCCCAACATATGGTGTTTTCAGGATGAAGTCCGAAAGCCTGCCCAGATGAGCGCTACGGCCACCCATTCCACTTACAGCCCGTGCAGCCATCAAAAGCGTTGTTTCACTGCTGCGGGCTTTGTCACCGATCTGATGGAGCTTAGCATCCCTTCCAAAACCCTTGCAGACATCTGGAATTTGACAGGGCTTTGCATCATTTGAGCCTAGAGTTGGAGCTCCAGTAAGTGCTTCTGTCTGATGGCCAAGAGACTGTAGCCACTTGCTCAGCATCGAGGATGCATACTCATTGGCTACCATTGGGAAAACGCAGAGAACACACAGGCCCTGATCATCCCTGTCTCTGTAGTGGGAGGAGATTGGGAGCTAAGTAAAGTGATCAGGAGGCAGCCCATGTGCCCCACTTATTGGCACTAAGTACAGGAGGCCACAGGGCCATGTCCCCTCTCCATTCCAGGCCACTGTCCTTCCTATGGCCACGTCACTTGCTTCTCTCTGCTCCCTCCTCCCCCACCCTACCAATTGTGCCCCTTCAAAAACTAGTGCTGCCCTTATCCCCCACCCCCTTGAGACTGGAGTTATGCCACTGCCTTTATGCTGTGAGCAGGCATTTCCAAACCTGCCCCCAAGGCTTGGAGCAGAACAATGCCCGTATCTGAATCCTCGTGGGGTTCCTTGGAGAGGAGGGGGCTGGTCTTTCCTTGCGGGGTCATTAGCACCATAGCAGAGCAGGTGGGGAAGGCCACCTTAGTCAAGAGAGTTTGCCAGTGTCCAAAAGTCCCCCAAGAACCAGCCCACAGTCCACTCCACACTTCTGCTGCTGCAGGGTTAGAGTCTGGGGTCGGCGTGCTCCCTGGTCCAACCCATGTGGGATTTTATTTGCTCCTGCCCACCCCAAAGACACAAAGCACAACCTTGCAACTGCTTGCTGCTTCACACTCACCGCTCGGTCTCTCTCTTTCATTTTATGATCATGTTAAATGTTGACTTTTTTTAACGGCGTGTTGAAATGGCGTGACTAACAGTCACCTAGGCCCATAAAATTATATCACTACCTCTCTGCTCTGCCCAGGAAGATTTGCGTCCTTCCTAAACGTTCTCCCGAGGTGAATATTTATCGGGGCTCAAACAAGCAAACAGTGCCATAAAATCCTGGAGCAATGAGTCCTAATTAATGGTCCCATTTAAGCTTTGGAATTATCCATACTTATAGAAAGAGGCATGGATTTGCCCCTTGATACATGCATGCAGACTCCAATGCATCAGCAGGAGTTATGTGTGCACAGGGACGGGCCGATCAATCCCGCAGGGTCCGGTGCAAATGGTGTGTAATGCGCTGTCCAAACATACGGTGCTTTTCTGCAGACAGATTGTGTCTCTGGGGTTCAAATCCTTGAAGCACTGCCATAGTGTCAGCCACTGTGAAGCGAATGAATGCATCCTTCCTCCCTATCTGCCCTGCAGGGTGACACCACCTAGAAAGATCCCCAAAGAGAGACTGGCCCTTTGTCTGGTGTGACAGACATCTTGAGAGATGGCAAATGACTCCCTGGTCCTTTAACCGCACAAACCAGCTTTTCCTTCCAAAGTGGCTCCCAACCCTTTGGGGGGACGGACTCCGGGCAGCTTGCAGCTGGTGACGTAGCTGCTTGTGGACAACACGGGCTCTGGGGAATCCTGGAACCTTGGCTCCCAGGCGGCAGGGCTGGGAGGAGGTAAACCAAAGGAGAATGGAGGCAGAATCTCAGTTACATTGGCTTTGCTGACTTTTGTGATTTGACTTTGAGTCTCTGTGGACTAAAGGCCCCTTGGAACTCACTGCTGCAGGTTGTGCTAAAGCGCTGAATGCCCAGCAATGCTGGGAATCTCAGAGGGACACGGCTGCGCCTTGGGCAGGGAATCTTCCCTGCTCGAGCTCCATAGCAAGCAAGTTCAGGAATGCCCACATCTGTTGGGTGGGGGAATCCTGGGCATTGCACCACTGGCCCCCTCTTCAAGTGAGGCATTAAATACCATGAGACTCAGAATTCGAGCGGGCTGGAAAATGTTTAAGGCTCCCCTATCCCACCACAAAAAATTCTGAAACAAGAAGAGAAAAAGGTTTTCTCGGGTTTTTACTGAGTATCTCGGTATCCAACTCTGTTTTACCGAGTAGCCGAAGAATCGGCCTGGTACTCTGTACTTGAGTAAATCCTTGGATGGCCAACATACAGGGCTTTCCCTGGTAATATATAAGGGAACTTAATAGTCAGAAAACACTTGGTAATCATTTTTATTTTACCAAGTATTTTACCGGGTATTGAGTATTCAGCCAAGTTACCAAGAACCAGCCGAACACTCGGAGCCGATCCTTGGAAGCTCAGAAATACTTGGGTTTTTGTTAACTGTTTGGGGTTAGGGTTAAGCTGCCAGGTCCAGCTTAATTGATGTCATCCCAGGATCCGCCCTTTCCGGTCTGCCTGAATTTGGGGGTGTCGGAGCCCCCTGGGTGGCAGAGAAAGAGAACTCCAGATCAGAGATGGAGACGCTCTGAGACACTGCCAGATGTTTGCACAAAGTCTTGGAATCATTCTTGGAGCTGGAGGCCTCAGCTCTCAGAAGAAAAAGATGCCAATGATGAGGGCACCGATGATTCGGCTGTAGGGGAACCTTCAAGCTGGGAGCAGGGAGCTGCCACGTGGTGCATCGTGGTGACGGACTGTTCTCTTCTCTGCTGCGATGTAGGAAGCTGAAGCCTCCAATTGGCGTTCGTGGCCCAGGAAGGGGTTTGTGATGATGGGGAATTCCAGCCCAAGGTGGCTTTCGCTGCGCAGCTGCTAACGCACCCAAATAATTGACTGCAGGCAGGCAGACTGGCTACTAACAAATGGGAGAAGCTGCATTCACTTTAGTAATTAAAATACAAAAACGGATGAAGAAGCAAACGATTTGCTTTCATTTCTTTTCATTTAAAACATAAGTAAATTTATCAAAACCTGCGCATGCGCAGAATAGTCCAGCGCCATTTTGGAAAAGGGCCCAGTGGCCATTTGTGCACGGGCAGTGATTTGTTTTTTAAATTCATTTTTAATAAAATAAATGGGGAAAAAACACAACACCCCAAAATGGTAGGGTCGTTTCTGAACCCCCTGAAAATGCTGGGGGTTTTGAAAATGAAAATGAAAGCAGTAGGGTTGCCTTTTTCACACCCCTGCTGGCTACCAGCTGCCGGGCATGCTCCCCACTCGTGCAGGCCCACAACAATGGGAGCCCTTCCAATGGTCGGGCAAAACCATGTCCCTTGCCCTAATCCCCTCCCCCAATGGTCCTGCTCCTGCCCCCAACAGGGCTTCCATCCCGCGGTGAGCAGCGTAATGGGGGGAATCACCTGCTCCGTCCTGCACAGCCTCCCTGGCAAACCCACCCCACCTCAAGCAGCGGGAAAGTCGTTTACGTCGGTGAGAGTAGAATGAGTCCAGACCCCAGGGGTGGGGGTGGGGGTGTTACACAGTTGGGTGGGGGCTGGGGCAGGAGAGGAGGCGGCCGACACCGTTGAACCGCTGGCCCCACCTGCAAGTTTCTGATCCGTGCTCTGGGTATGCCGAGCCTGCTAAGAGGCAGCAGGTATTCTGAAATGTAACACTGCCTTATTTTTTATTTATTAAAATGTACATCCCGCCCTTCTCCGAAGGCTCAGGGTGGTTTACAATGGCAAAAACACAAAATAATAAAAATATTGAAATATAATTTAAAAACTCCTAAATATCCCTACCGTCCCCCAGAAACACCCCCCCCCCCATCCCCACCTGCCCAAACAAATGTTTGACATCGCCTTCAGAATATGATCAAGCTCGGGCTCTGGGGGGCGGACCTCAGGGCGGGCGGGGGAGGGAGTTCCAAAGTACGGGGGCAGCAGCAACCAAGAGCATCTCTCGGCAGGCCCTTGTTGTGTGGAGAGTGGTACCTGCAAGAGGACGCTCCCGTCCCAGCCAACCTCAGGGGCCGCAATGGAGCATGGAAGGAAAGGCCTCTCAGATGCGTGGGGCCCCAAGCCATTTAGGGTTTTAAAAGTCAAAAGAAACCAGCACCGTAATTGTGCCCGGAAAGCTATTGGCAGCCAGTGAGACTGTGGCGCACCGGTGTAACATGCTCCTGGTGACCCGTCCCTGAAAGGAGGCTGCCCACCGAGTTCTGCACCAGCTGCAGCCTCCAAACCGTCCCCAAAGGCAGCCCCCCCACATAGAGCACATTGCAGTAATCTAGCCCCGAGGCGATGAAGGCCTGGATGATGGTGGCCAGATCCGAATCCGAAAGAAAAGGCCACAGCCTCCTCACCGGATGGAGTTGATGAAACGCAATCCAAGGCTGTGAACCTGGGAAACTAGAGGGGGCCAGACCCCCTGAATAACAGGGGTCCCAATCCCCTCCAAGTCTCAAGATCAGCCAACCATCATCACTTCAGTCTTGTCAGGATTCCGCTTCGGTCGGCTCACCCTCAGCCAGCCCGTGACAGCAGCCAGGCACCGGGGAAGCACCGAGACTGCCGGGCCTGGCTCAGATGAAAAAGAGAGATAGAGCTGGGTGTCATCAGCGTATTGATGGCACCGCACTCTCCAAACCTCCCCAAGATCTTGCCCAGCGCGTTAGTGTTATCCCAGTTGATACCCTTGTTAAAAGCACTTCTGCACCGCTACTAATTGGCCTTGGAGCAAATAAAAGACGCATTTGTGGTGTGGCTTGTTCCTGAACAACTAAAATTCCAGCGCGGCTGAGCAGAGCTGGTTATTTCCTGCTCTCATTTCATCAGACAATGGGGGGGAGTAGTGCAGCACGGGGCCGGGCACACAGTGGACTCCGGTATCAGGACGCTGCTACAGTTGTTGGGGCTACCTTGCCATGCATGCTAGGCACTGAGCACTGGCCTGCGAATCACAGAATAACAAGCACATTCTTTCTGCCCCGAGACAGGGGGTTACGGGGAATCGGGGTCCTGCCTGTTATTGCCATGCCCTTCGAAGGAAAAGCATCAAATCCTGTAATGAAATAGCTATGACCAGATCCCGCTCCCTCGCCAGCGGGGCACAGAGGGGGAATTCCATCCCCGAATCTGGGCTATGACGTACGGTCATGGTGTGTGAGGAAGCCAGCTCCGCGGCCGTGGCCCGACTGGTGGCCGTTTCAGAACCCCAGAGTCAGGGATCGGAGCGACGGTGAGGCAGCCGGTGACTGGTATGAGTTACTGACGTTCATTAGGGGAGGACAGAACTAGGCACACAACTTGGTTTGGGTTTCATTTTTGTTTACAAAAAAAACTTTGTTTTCAGAGATTTTGTAAAATGGCCCTACTGTTTTGGGGGTTTCCTGGTTTGTTTTATATATTTATTATTATTATTATTATTAATTAATAATCACTGCACATGTGCAAAATGACCACCGGACCATTCTGGGTATTTTCAGTCATGCCGCTACCGCGGGTGGCCATGCCGTATTCCGGCGTTACCACCCATGGCGGTGTCACGTTTGTGCCCGTCCACCAGATGTTTACTGCGGGCAGGAGCAAACACTCCCTGGACTGTGGCAGGATTAATTCCGAGTTGTGAGCTGGAATCCCTGCCATCTCACACCCCAGAGTTAGCCCTGCCACGGTCAGGAGCAGCCACCCCCGGGGTAGAGTGGACCGCTCTACCTAACTGCAGCTGGTGGCCAGAGCTTTGCTGGGTGGGCGTGGCAGCCTCATAGGCCACGGCACCCTTCCTGGTTCTTTAAACAGGGCTGAGGGGAGGGAGGGGGAAGATTTGAAGAATGTGGCCTAGGCCTCAAGGACTTTGTGGGCGGCTCTGGCTGCTGCTGCCGCCACAGGGGGTTTGGGAATCCCTCTAGAGGGGTCTGAGGCCTGTGGGGAGGAGAGGTGCAGGGAACCGCCGGTGTGCCCATACCTGGGAGGAGGCCGGGAGCCGTGGCGACAGACAGCTACCTGCAGTCGCTCCACCTCCGGGATCCACAGCGCCGACAGAGGCGAAGCTGCAGTCGGCGGGGACACAGGAAGTGTCTCTGAAAGTACGGGAGCCTGCCAGCCCAAACAACAGAGCCACGTGGTATGGCTAGGAGCGTCCTACCGCCACCCGCCATGGCCACGCCCCCGACACCCCAGCCCCGGCGCTCAGAGCGCAGGGAATAAAGGCAGCTCACTCACTGCCTTCCAGCCCTTGCCGACGATCAGTGCTTTGTGCCTGTGCAACTGGCCCCGCCCGGCAGCCCTCCTTGTTGCTTGGCTTGGCTTGAACTTGGAATTCGTGATTGATAGAAGACTTGACTGGAGAAGTGACTGTGAGTACGGCTTGAGTGAGTGGCTTGTGAGTGCTTGGGTGACTACGTGGGAGACCTTACTGTAAATCCTATCCGCCCCAAAACCTGGTCCCTTCCCCGTGGGATTGTCCTATCCCATGCTCCCTACCTTGGAACCACACCCCCTTACCAGCCACCCTCCACGTCCCTGTGTGCGTGAGCCTTGTGCCCTTGAGGCCTTGCGCTTCTCCCCGGCCCCCTGGGATGATCCAGGCTGGAGGCATATGCCCTAGAAGCCGTTCCCGATCCCGAGGGTTTGTTTCCAGGCGGAGCCCTGCCACCTAACGAGTGTGTGTCTGGGTGTCGACTTGCTTCCCTTCCTCGTTCCCTCTGCCCCATTCCCCCATTCCCTCACAGTCCTGGTCATGGATCCACGCCGTCACTCACTGCCGCTCTGACTGTTGGGCTACTGAGCCGGTCTGGGCCACAGATTCTCCCGCCCGTTCTGCTGCCTGAGGCAGAGGAGGAACTGGGCTGCGTGGAGTGAAAAGGGGTGTGTATTTGTGTCTCTGCGTGTGTGAGTGGTGTGTGTGTGCACTTGCAGGCGCAGAACCCTCAGCCACAATGGGGCTTGTATTCCCCACCAACCTCACCTGAAGCAGCAGCACCAGTGACAGAACAGAGGTGCCACCCAGTGCCCCCAGCCTCCCAGTCTCCCAAGGCAGGGGAACCAACACCAAGTGCTTACCCCTCTGGATGTTTTCTCCTGCCCCCTGCCACACCTCTCCATGCCCAGCACAACCTCCCTTGGTTCAACAGCTGCCACGCCGCCGCCGCCCCCACCCCCGGCTCTACAGGAAGCCAGAGGCCATCCCCTGAGCCCGACAACCCCGGAAAGACATTGGCCAGGGAGGCAGGCAAGGAAACCATTCTGCCCACATAATCTTGTTGTCATCCCCCCGTCCTCACAACAAGAAATGTCTTTGTCCCTTCTATCATGAAACTCCCTCCCTGAACGTGTTGACTCTGCTCCCTCCCAAGCTTCTCAAATCCCTTCAAAAACCTACCGCTTCCACCAGGATTTCCCAAGCGCTGTCCCCCTGCCCGACTCAGTGGTCGCGGATTCTGTCCTTTTGCTCCACGTCCCTTCTCCCCTGGAACTAAGCTCAGTGCATTGTGCCCCGGCCACATCGCAGCTTCATCAATGTCTCCCTGTCCGTCTCTCCCGGATTGTAAGCCCCTTTGGGGCAGGGATCTCTCTGTAATTATAACTGTACAATATAACAACTCCCCGCTGGGATATCTGCATCCCTACGGCACCCACCTCCTTGTGGACCCCAGCAAGAAATTGCAGCAAGGAGGCAGGGACCGAGCCCAGAGAGAGAGAGAGAGAGAGCGGAGCCCTGCGTCATGCGAACATTTAACACTCCCTGTCACAGTCTTTTACAACTTTAGCGGGTAATAAAAATCAAGAGAATTAGTAGCTGAACTGATTGAGAAAGGTCTAATTATGTTGCATGGAGAAAAGAACAAGAATTTCCATAATATTTTTTCAAAGGATGAATAATTTTATTGAAAACGGGAGAGAAGTGCTGAAAGTCACTTTACACCCAGGGATTTCTAAGCACTTTGCAAAAATTAATTAAACCCTTGCAAACTCCTGAAGATATGGGTCTGATTAACTCAGGAGTCTGCACAGCAAGTCAGCGATAAGGTCAAGAATAGAAGCCAGGGGTCTGGGGCTCGGCCCCTACTGATCTAACCAAACCCCTCCTAGAGCCACAGAGAGAACCCAGAAGCCCTGGCCACCAGCTCCTGCTGCTTTAAACCTCCTAAGCCCACCCTGATCCCAGAGCTCAGCTGGGAGGAGAATCCAAGCCCATCTGTACTAAAGTCCACTAGACCCTACTCCCACCCAGAGCTGGGAAGAGAGTGCTGCAGGGCTCCTGGCCTGGTCAATAGCTCCTGCTAAATCTCCTGCGCGATCGGTCAGTCTGTGCAGAAGTCCGTCACACATAAAGGGAAGCGACCTGGGTACAGGCTTCCACAGGAAGAGAAACTCCAGAGAAGACTTCTCGATGCGTTGCTAAGAGAACATCTCCATCCGGGGCAGCAGGCGGTAGCTAATGGCCATTTACAACGACCGCACCGGAACATCTCAGTCAAGATCGAGTTCCATCACTCCAGGAGACGCACCGGCACCAAGTGGGAGACCATCCTGGCCCCAAAGACCTCACCATCTGGACAAACCAAGGATGGGAGGAAAGGAGAGGCCCATGGTCACACAGCAACGCTGGGAATCTACCGACCTGGGTCTCCCACACGCGAGGCTAGGCCATCGTCACAGGAATTCTCAAATTCCACGGCACAAGAATTCCCTCAGCTCCTCGCCGCTGAGCGACTAAGCCTTCCAGCTGAAACGAGGAACAGGCCTTTCTGGATTCACAACTGGTATTTCAAAATCCCAATTTTTCTGAAAATCCTGAAATCCAGGATAAAATCAGATTTCCCTAATCCAGCCCTCCCTTCCACTCCTGCTCTTCTCTGTCTTTTGGGTGAAGGAGGCTGACATCAATGCTGCTTCCGTAGCCTCCATGGCTGAGCGTCTAACTGAACACATCCCAGCCCAAGCGCGTTGCAGGTCCCCTCTCCCTGCCGTGCCCCAGGGAGTGACACTCTCCGACCCCGGAAGCGTTGCCTCACCCCCGTCCAGGCCAGTTCTGTGCTGCGTGGAGTCATTGCTTATTGTCCAGGGGCTCTGAGCCAAAGTCTTTTTCTTACTGTCTCATGCTGGTGGCTTTAAACACCACCCGCCCCCCCCCTTGCTTATTCGTGCCTTCCCCTCCTCTCTGCCTTCCTCTCTCTTCTCTAGCCCACTCCCCGCCCAGCAGCTCACTCTCTCATGAAGGGATAACAGATAGAGATATTTATTCTGGCGTAACCAAAGGTCATAGCCATTGTTTAAAATACAACATTAAAATAAAACATAGAAAGATACATCTCGGTTACCACAAAAAGGACGACCACAATTCATACAGTTTTAGGTACTGGAGCCAGATACATTCGCGCTACCCTGCAATAAGTTAGTCCTTAAAACAAAGGCTCGGCAAAAGAACTTGGCCACTGCCCCTGAGATTTCAGGGGAGACATCGTCTAATAAATATTCCACCTATTCAGAAACAGTTCTCCCCGGGCGTTTCCCCAGAAGCCGGCCAAGAAAATGCTTTCTGACAGGCTCATCCAGCTGAGCTTACATTCCACCAAACTATCTCCCACCGTAGTCAAACGGACATAAACGAAGCCCAAAAGGGATTGCAAGAAGCTTCCTTAAGGGATAACCTGGATGTTGTGGAACAAGAGCCGGCCAGGCCTGGCGAGGTCACAGGCAGTGCCAGGGAACCGGGCTCCTTGGCCGCTCATGCAATCTTCCTATCTCCTCATCATCCAAGCTCTTTCACCCAGCCTCGTTCATACTAGGGGGGAGTTTCCCAGGTGACACCCCCCTTGCCCCAGAGAGGCAATGCAGGCTCCCACTCCCTCCCCTGTGAAATACCACTGGTTGCCGATGCACCCCTTCCCCCCCAGAGAATGAGACACAGAGACGTGATGTGGATTATAAATGGCCACACTCTTTAATCAAAAGATCAGTGAAGTTGGTGGGATTGCTCCTAAGCAATCATGGGTCCAGTATTTTATACCTAAAATTCTCAACATTATTAACCAACACAAGTATCTGGCCTGGATATGCCCTCCAGTGCCAGTACTCCATTCAAATTCTAAACATCCCCTTTGAACAGCTCCCTGGCTAAGGCCGAAGGGGAAAACTTGCCTAAGCAGGCACGAGTAAGGAAGATGGTATCATTAAGATTGAGGGCCATGCTTGCCCTTACCCCCGCTTGACACCTCTCCCAGGGGGAATGATCCTGCCGTTGCCATGCCCTGCTTATCAGCAGGTATCGCCCCCCCCCCCCTCTCTTAAGGAGATGACTCTTTCTTCTATGCTATATCTACCTAACAATGAAACCTATTAACCATACTGGACCCCCGCAAGAGTGTGACATAATAAATCAAATATTTCAAAACAGTTACCCATTCTGCCAATTGTGCCCACTGTAATGTTTGCCAATCAGATAACCTTTAAACTATTTTAAATTCGTCTTCCAATTAAATTATTTGTTGTCAGATTAAGTCAAATTAATATTAATTAATTATTTAAATTATTCCAATACTGCGAAGAAGGCAAAACAAAAAGGGGGCACCTTGTAAATTCAGGTGCCCACCCCCAAAATTCCTTCTTGGCCCCCTATTAGCAACCGGATAAACCCGCAGTATTAGAGGGACAGGTGGGTGGGTGCTGCTGCACGCCTTGATCAGGGCTGCAATGAGGTGAAATTGCTCGGGCAGCAACTGTTTCCTACCGCCTCCTATGGAAGGGGAGGAGCTGCCCCCGAGCCGTCCAATCAGGTGGCCAGTACACGCTCACCTGATACCCGGGCCACCATTCAGCAGTGCCCGGGTCGAGCACAACGGGGTTTCCTGCCCCTGCATTTTTCGCGCCTCTTCTCCGGCGCGGGGAAAAAGTGGGGGGGGCGCGGCAATCTCCCCCCGCCGCGATTCGGGGGCGGAGGGCCCATGTTAACAGAAGTGATGGCGCCATGGGGGGGTTGGGACTAACCAACCGGGTGGGGGGCAGGAGCAACGTGCAACTGCCCGGCCACCCCCCTGCGTTGCTGCCGTTGCCCTGCCCCCTCGCCATGGCAGCTAATAACAGGAAGCTATGACCAGTGGCAACACCCCCCTACCTGGGAAGAATGAACGGATGTCCCTGCCTGGTTCAGCTGGGCGGCTGCCGGCACAAGACTGACCCCCATTTCCAGCCCTGCTGCTACCCCCACCAGGGTTTGAACCGGGCCCACATCTGGCGGGCCCAGGACAAACCCACAGCCGTGACACTGGCCCAGCAAGGCCAAAGCCTCAGGTTAGTTCACACCCACTGTGTCCTTCACTAGGAACAAATCAAGTACAGCAGCCGCCTCTCCAGAACTGTTCTCACAGACCCCCGCAGACTCTAGCTTGTCCTGCAAGCTGCAGGCATGGGGTAAACACACAGAGCTCCCCCTGCCCCAAAATGGGGAGAAGAGGGAATAGTCCTATCTAGAGCCGAAACAAGTACCCACAAAAATGGGGAGTCCCGCTGAAATCCCAGTCCCCAAATTGAACCAACTATTTTGGGCACTTTTTGGTACCTGAACCAGTTTTCTATTGGGTACCCAAAATACTGAAAACTGGCATACTGAAAATCCTGAAATACGAACAACTGGCATATCAAAATCCCAAAATAGTGACAACCGGCATACCGAAAATCTGATTTTTGTCCTGGATTCTGGGATTTTGGGAGAAAGTTCAGGATTTTGATCTACCAGTTGTCAGTATTTCATATGACATAATCCACACCAAACTGGGTCGGACCAGCAGTCCATTGAGCCAAGTATCCTGTCTCCGACAGTGGCCAGCTCCAGCAGTTCAAGAGAAGTACAATCCGAGTCATGGAGAGGTGACCCATCTCCTGCTGACCGCTCCCAACAACCATTAGCCAGGGAGTAAGCCCCAACTAGTAGGCATTTATGGCTCTACTCGCTAAGAATTTATCCAGTTTCTGTTTGAAGCTAGTTCTGCTGTGGGCTTTCACTGCTTCCTCTGGCAAAGCGTTTTACAGCCGGGGGTGAACACAGACATGACGCTAACCACCCTTGGGGGTCATTGATGCATGTTTCAGGGCTGCATAGGGCACCAATACAGCCCTGCAACATGCATAAATAACCCCCAAGGGGGATGAAAGGGTGGTTAGCGTCATGTCTGTTTTCACCCTGTATTGTACGCTGCAGGGAAAAGCACTTCCTTTTGTTTGTTTTAAATCTGCTGCCACTGAACTTCAGAGAGTGTTCTATTGTTCTCTTATTGTGGGAAAGGGAAAACAACAGTTCCCTAGTTCCTTTTTCCACTTATGATTTTATAAACTTCTATCCTATCCTCCTTAATCGCCTCTTTTCCAGGCTAAACAGCCCCAACCTGTTGAGCCTCTTCTCATTTGGCAGTCAATCCATCCCTTCTACCAACCTTATTGCCCTTCTCTAAACCTTTTCCAGTTCTATTATCTCTTTCTTGAGATGGGGTGACCAGAACTGAACACACTATTCAGCGTGGGCTCGTACCAAAGATTTATACAGCAGCATTATATCTTTTCCTTTTTTCCTGTTCCTTTTGCAATAATGCCGGGCATTCAGTTTGCCTTTTTGACGGCGGACGCACACTGAGCCGATGTTGTCAAGGAACTATCCACAATGACTCCAAGTTCCTTCTGAGTTTCTGACACCCAGCTCAGAACCGAGCATCGTGTACTGTGGATGGAAAGTGTGGATTATTTTTCCCTTGGTGCATCACCTTCACTTACCAACACTGAATTTCATTTGCCATTTTATTGCCCATTCACCTAGTCGTGCGAGACCCCTCTGTAGTTCCTCACAGTCTGCCTGGGTCTTGACTATCTTGAGTAATTTGGTGGCATCTGCAAATTTAGCCACCTCCCTCTTTCCCCACATCATTCATGAAGATGTTAAACAATCCTGGTCCCAGTATTGACCCCTTAGGCATCCCCGCTGTTCACCTCTCTCCAACTTGAAAAATGACCATTTATTCCTATCTTTTGTTTCCTCTTATCCCATGACTTCTTAGTTTGCACAAGAGTCTCTGGGGAGGGACGTTGCCAAAAACACAAATATACTATGTCACCCAGATCACCCCTATCCATGTGCTTGTTGATATTCTCCTAAAATATCATGCTTGTCAATATGCTTCTGATTTAAGGTTGCCTGTTACTGATGTCAGGCTCACTGGTTTTTAGTTTCCATCCAGGGTCACCTCTGGAGCCCTTCTTAAAAATTGGGCTTATATTTGCTAGCCTTCTCCAGTCCTCTGGCCCAGAGGAGGATTTGACCGATGTTAGTTATTACTGATAGCAGTAGTTCAGCAATTTCAAAACGGAGTTCTTTCAGTCCCCTTGGATGAATACCATCAGACTCAGGTGACAAACCTCTTCTGGTGTGACGCTAGTTTCAGATCATTCCTCAGATTCAGTTCTGGTGTGGGTATCGCCCTAAACATCCTCTGTGGTAAGAAACGGATGCAAAGAACTGATGTCGTTTCTCAGCAATGGCCTTGTCATCTTCAAGTGCTCCCTTATGCCTTTGATTTTGGTATCTTGAGTACTCAAATGGTATTTGGGTACCTGAGTATTACCAGCTGTTACCTCTGTCGGCACGGATCCCACTATGGTGCAGCCCCCAGTCTCCTGCAGCCCTGAGAAACGCACACGGCTGACTTCATTGGTAAGAGTTTGGCTTTGAAAATGTTTCTTTTCTTAAACAAGAAAAAGCAAAAGAGGGGAGGGGTTTTGATAGAGGGATAAGGGTACCCCCCCCCCCCCCCCCC
>QEPC01001417.1:337726-370919 GCA_003113815.1 Sphenodon punctatus
GGCGGCCTCCGGTCCCCCCGCTTCGGCTGCTCACGTGTCGAATGCAATCCCCAGCCGTGGTAACATCTGGGGGGAAACACCCGTTTCCCCCAACAGACGTGACGCTATCACAGCCACCACGCGGAATTGAGCGTGGTTCACTGTGATATCGTCACGTCTGAAATCACCCCTAGAGACCAAGGGCAGAAGAACCGGAAGGGAGGGATCCCATGGCTCCTTGGCCTGGGGAAAGAAGAAGATTCACCCCAACAGAAGCCTGTCCAGTCTTGTTTCCTTGGGAACCTTCAGGGAAGGGTTCCTTTCTTCAGCCCAGAGGACCAAATCCCAAGGAGGCTGCCCCATTTGCATCTCTGAGGTTGTGCTCCCAGGTGAGGATTGGGAGATGCATTGCGTGTCTCTGCTGCGGGCTGTGGTCAGTCACACTCGCAGGATTAGGTTTGTCTCCGACTGGATGATGCTGTTCTAACATTCTTCCTCGCCGCACTCATGACTCAGGAATGGTGACCTCTCCTCCACCTTCTGCCCAACAGCAGCTCCAAACTCGGACCTATCCTGACCTGCTTGCTTAACCCACGGGACTTCCTACAGCAAATGCCTACTCTCTCGCTCTGCTCTGCTCTGAAATCAGGAGTGTTCGCATGATGGGCTGAAGCAGGAGTTAAATGTTGAGGTTTGAGCTGAAATGGGTGGATGACTTGCTACCTTTGGGTAAGAATGTGAAATTCTGGGTTGTAGCCTGTCGGTACCCGATTACAGAGTCCAGGCAAATGCTTCTTACCCCAAATACTGGTTATTGACTCTTGCCAAGTGGCTGATTTTCCATTTTACCGGCTACTTTTCTGTTTGAGTGTCCCATTCTGACTCAGGGTTTAACGTTTTTCTGTGTGTTTCTGAACATTCCTGAAGACTTTCCGATCTTGGTCCATGGCGGAAATGGAGACCAGGCAATTCAGTAACGGGGATGGTATTTGGTATATCGGCACTCAGGTGCTTAGCTCCGGGTACCGATGTTACCGAGTTGAGGCGTGTGCTGGGATCTGGTTGAGAATCTCGCTGTTTTTGTGGCTACTGGTTTCAGCTCTAGTTGGGTGGGCGAAAGTCAAGCAACCTCTGCCCAGGGTGAATGTAGCACCATCCTCTGACAGCCCTTATGCCCCTGGAGGAGCTTTATGAGCCTCCCCTCTCCAGACACCTCTCCGGCCCGGACAAAAAAGCACCTTCTCCTCCTCAGGATGCTCAGAGATGAGGGATTCTGGTTCCCCTAAAAGCGTGTTGCTATTTAGAGTTGATTTCATTGTGAAAGACCATTTTGTTCTTTGGTTTTACAAGAAGCAGTTTTTGGAAAAGAGAAAAAAAAGCCTGTTAAAACAAATCCCCTACTGGTAAATTATAGAAGGATTTAATTAACGTGTTGAAAGTCATTACTGAAAAATGCTTGAAGCATGATCAGAGAGATCGGAGTAAATGCCTGGAAAACTTGCCAGGAACTGGAGGAGGAGGAGGGACAAGAGATTGAAAACAATAAATAGTATTATTAACCCTGAAACTAGGGGGAAACAAAAGATGGTCTTAAAACCTGATCCTCCCCCCGAACCCGTATGCGTGCACTCATGCATACATCCACACATACATGCACCCACACACGCACACATGTGCACACACATGCACACGCACATACACATGTGCACACGCATCCACATATGCACACTTGTGCACACACATGCACACCCACGCGCGCACACCAAGCAAAGCTCAAGATGGCTCTCGGAAGAAGGCGTGAACCCAGGGAGCCAGTGGCTGCCAACAGCTTAGAAATAGCTCGAAGACAATCATGAAGAAATGGGTTAAATGCTGGTCATTGCAGGGAACAATTAGACGCAGCAGGAGGCGGCAGCGATTAGCAGCAGATTTTCAGTGGCATTTGCGGGCTGGTTTTCCAGAGGGGTCCAGCTCAAGCGTCCTTCTGTGTCTGGGCGGGGTGATCAGACAACCCCACGAAATATTAACGGGGCTCCGCTCTGTCCAGCTTCTTGAGCCGAGCTGCCAGGCTAATTCCAAGTGCAGATCAAAAGTATTGATCAGTGCCTGGCTCGGTGTTGACCCTGGGAAAAGTCACCACGAGGCACGCTTAGCTGTGGAATGGATTCATGTCCGAATCAATCACGGTCTTAATCTGGTTTCTTTCTCCCCTCCAAGAACTTCTAGAGATTTCCCTTTTAACCGGAGTGCTTGCTTAGCAAACCTTCATCCCACTTCCCTGGCGGGTGTAAGGGCGTTTTCAGACGGACACTGATCCTGGGATAAGAGCATTATCACCGGGATAGTTTGTCCGTCTAAACACTGTCAACAGGGAGAGATTATTATCCTGGGATAACAAAAAGATCAGGGTGTTATAAAACCCCAGTCGCTGGGGTTTACAACAACCGGTTGTTAAACTATCCCAGGATAACGTCCGTCTGAACGACCTATCCCGGGATAGTCAACTATCGCGGCGATTAGCGCCAGAGAGTCCAACGGCAAGGTATGTGCTCAGACTGCTCAGCTGCTCAGAGGCCGTGACGTTGCAGACGAAGGACGTGACGTTTGAGTCCCAGAAAACATTGCGCTGAACTCGGCAGAAAAGCACCGTGGGATTTTTAATTCATCCCAGAGACTCTAATCACAATGTACTCTTCACATGGACTGTCCCGGAATGAAGTTATCCCGGGATAGAAATGTCAGTCTAAACAGGTACCATTTTGTTATCCTGGAATAATAATCACCAGAGATTATTCTAATGATCCCAGGATAGTTTGTCCATCTGAAAACGCCCTATACCAGCTCCCCTCCATTCAAGTCAATGGGGACGGATCCCCACTTGGTGTAAATCAGTCTTGCTTCATTGGAGCCAGTGGGATCAGATCCCTGACTGGTGTAAACCGGCCTCACTCCATTGACATCAATGGTGTTACCTCCGCTTTGTCTGTTTCTGGAGACAGTGGGCACAATCCTTCTCTCCTGCAACACCACTGACACTCAATGGGGCTTACTCCTGATAGAGGCTAGTGGGAGCGAGAACATTGTCAAGGCCACCCTGCTGTGAGAGCTCCTAGCTATTCACTGCAGAACAAAGAGCCGGGTTGCCTTGAATTCCTCTCAAGGACACTTGGCAGCAATGCGGAGATAGACAGGCATTCTCCGAGGCCCGGGGGATGCTGTGCCTGGCCCACCACCGAACCTGCAGATTCAAGCAGCGCGGAGGCAGTCAGGGTCAGGCTGAATCCCACTCTGGCTGTGGTCTATTCTGTGAAACCCGCTGACACAAGGAGCTTTTATATTCCTTTCACCCGAATAGATTGACTCTGGCCCCTTAATGGCCGGCACGAACTGGCAAAGGATAAAGCCAGATTTCAGAGACAACAGGTGGCAGCTCAGTATGAATAGGGGACAAGGAGAGGTTAGCTGCGCCCGTTAGCAAGACAAAGTTTGGTTTTAGGGAGGGGCTGAAACAAGAGCTCACCCAACTGAGTGAATGTAACAAAATGAAATCCTGGTCCTTGGTTTGACTTGGGACGAGTCAAGAACTGCGTGTGGGATGCCTGCAATTTCTCCTTAAATGCTCGGCAAGAATTTCTCTTTTTTAATCACTGTGCATATGTAAAATGGCTGCTGCCCTTAACCAAAATGGTGGCAACGCAATTGTCGCCATTTTGATTAAGGGTGGTGGCCATTTTGTGATTTATTTTAAAATAAGTTTATTGGCTTTCCGCCAAGCCTGCAAAACCTGTCTGTTCGCCCAGGCCTTCGGGGGGGGGGGGGGGGGGGGGNGGGGGGGGGGGGGGGGGGGGGGGGGGGGGGGGGGGGGGATCTTGGGTTTTAGAAGGCTTTTTTTTAAAAAAAAGATGTGATTGTTGTTTTAGTATGTTTTAAATTGAATTTTATTGTTGTATATTTTATTTGTTGTAAGCCACCCCGAGATGCCATTGGCATGAGGGGGCGGCTAAAAAATACAAGGAAGGAAATAAATAAATAAAATATCTATCTATCTATCATCTTTAATTCGTCCCAGGCTTGGCTAATTGTGGGAAATCGATCCGGCCGGTGCCCAAACTCGTGACAGTTCTTGCGGGAAAACATTTTGGGTGTTTTTAGAGAAGCACCTCCCGCCCATCGCTGGCGCCCTAGGCAGCTCTGCAACCTGCATGGTGGGTGCGCAGGTGCTTGTCTAAGGCCACTTTCAGACATTCCCCCCCCTGCGCATGTTCTGGCTGCAGGGGGGGGGGGGATGCGCAGACACGATATGCGCTGGGATCGGCCAGTCTGAAAGCCCCCACCCCGCGTGGCTTTGCCGGCAGAGACGCACAGGGATGCAGACCAGGCAATTGAGCTCTGCATCTCTGCACGTCTCTGCTGGCAAAGCCGTGCGCTGGGGGGGCCAGGGTGGCCCTTCCAGACTGGCCAATCTCAGCACATATCCTAGCTGCGCATTCTCCCCCTGCAGCCAGAACATGCGCGCGGGGGGAGGTCGGAAAGCGACCTAAAACCACCCAATGGCTGCTCACTCATTCAGCTGTAGTTTGGGAGTTTTTCAACGACAACAAAAAAATTGTCTCCAAAGAGATTCAAAGTCTCTGTTAGCAGCAGCAGCGCAGCACAAGTCTGGTCCTTACCCGCCAGCTGTTTCCCTCCCCCCCTCCATCCCCATCTGCGGCTGAGAAACATGGTCACCAGAAATGAACCGGGCTTTCTGCTCCCCAGAGCAACCCACCCTTCACGTTGGAAAGGCATTTGCAAAAAAGGAGGATGTTATGGACCGTAAATAGAATTTCTGAGTAAACAAGGAAAGAAAGAGGCTGCTAGAGGTTTGGACAACGGACTGTGAGCATAACGCACACACACACAACTTGCACACTTACACAACTTGCACACGCATACACACACACACACACAGAATTCTGACTGAAAAGTTAGATCGATCGGAATTCTGATCCAGGTTTTGACAGGCGTTTTGTTTTTGCGGAGAGGGATGTTTTGTCTCGGGTCTGGAATGAATGAATGTACAAATACAGGACAAGGGATCCCTGGCTCGGCAGCAGCCCATGTGTGAAGGATCTGGGGGTTGTAGTTGATCACAAGCTGAACACAAGTCAGCAGGGCGATGCAGCGGCTAAAAAGGCCAATGCAATTTTGGGCTGCATTAACAGAAGCACCATGTCCAGGTCACGAGATGTAATAGTTTCACTCTATTCTGCGTTGATCAGACCTCGCCTGGAGTCCTGTGTTCAGTTCTGGGGACCGCACTTTAGGAATGACATTGACAAACTTGGACGGGTTCAGAGGAGGGCGACAAAGAAGGCCAGGGAGTCTGGAAACCAAGTCTTATGAGGAAAGGTTGAAGGAGCTGGGTATGTTTAGCCTGGAGAAGAGAAGACTAAGGGCAGACATGACAGCACTCTTTTCCACTCCCCGAAGGGCTGTCACAGAGAGGATGGCAAAGACTTGTTCTCTGTTGCCCCTGAAGGCAAGACTAGAAATAATGGGCTCAAATTACAGGGAAACAGATTTTGCTTAAACATTAGGCAGAATATCCTTGCGGTAAGAGCTGTTGGACAGGGGGACAGACACTGCCTGGGGCAAGGGCAAGGGCGGGCTCTCCTTTGCTGGAGGTTTTCAAACAGAGGCTGGATGGCCCATCTGTCAGGGATGCTGTCGCTGCAGATTCCCTGCACTGAGCAGGGGGTCAGACTAGATGGCCTCTGAGGTGCCTTCCCACTCTAGGATTCAATGCCCAGAGAGACAGAAAGTTAAGGGCAGGGACCCCACTGGCAGCAGTGGGGAAAGCACTGTGCATGTGGCATAGGGCAGCTCAGGATGTCCCATTCCCCCCCCCCCCAAATTATTTGTTTTCTAAAATAAATCTAATATTTACATTTCAAACAATTTGAAACAAATTTTCTATTCTTAAACCTTTTGTGGCTACTTCCAACCACAAAATCCTTGGTTTTTGGAAAGCAAAAGCCTCGAAGCTAATCTGTCACCACGTGGCACAGGCTCCCTTCCCCGTCTATCCCTGGCACAATGACGCTCTGGGAATTAAGGCGGCATATAGCAAACCAACGGCAGGATTATCCCAATACTCCAAAGAGCAGCTTAACCCCACAGCCTTTTGTTAACATGATGAAGTCATGTTCACTAAACCCTCTGGTACATGGGCTGGCGCTCTCTCTCCCGCTCTCTCAGCTTCTCGCTCCCTCCAGAGAGCGAGAGACTCCTTCATTTGCATGACAGACTCCTGTGAGTGACTCAGCGGGACAGACCTGCTCTCTCTCATTATTGTTATTTCTTCAGCTCAGCAATGAACCAGGCACTGAACAGTCAGGATTAGGCACGGGCTCCTGCCCCGAGGGGCTTACAATCTAGGAGAAACAAGGAAGGGGAGACCAGAGGAGAGGCGTGGGCAGAGCGTGTCAGTTTGGGGAGGGAGTTCCAGGCAACCGGGGAACCAGGAGAGAATGGACGAGGATGGTTTTGGGAGCAGCAGGAGACCCTGGGGCAAGTGAACGTGACAGCAGGAGAGAAGCAAAACTTCTGGGTGGGAAGGGCAGCAAGACGGGGAAGAGCAAGGCTGAGAAGAGCCTTGAAGGTAAGAAGACAATTTGTTCTTGACTCATGGGGGAGAGGGATGAGAGCCGGGATGGAGGAGCAGAACATGGTCAGAGCAGCAGACAAGGGGGAGGAGCAGAACCTCCTCCTCACTGGCCTTCCCTGCTCTCACCTTTCTTCCCTCATCTCTGTTCAAAACTCTGCTGCCAGGATCATCCACCTAGCCCGTCACTTTGACCACGTGCAGCCTCTCCTCTCCTCTCTCCACTGGCTCCCTGTTCCTGAGCGTATTCTGTACAAGCTCCTTCTCTTCACTTACAAAGCCCTTCACAACCTTGCTCCCCCCTACCTACCTCTCTGCCCTGATCTCCCTCCAAACCCCTGCTCGAGCACTCCGCTCCTCCTCCTCCATCCTCTCCCTCACCCTCCCACGCCTCCCGTGCTCCCCCAACCTCCTTCGTCCCTTCTCCCTCGCTGCCCCGCACGCCTGGAACTCCCTCCCGGCCCTCGTCTGCCTTCACCCCACCCTCCACACTTTCAAGTCCCTCCTCAAAACCCACCTCTTCCGCTCCGCCCTTCCTAACTCCTGCTAATCATCCCCACCCAGGATTATCCCCCACCTGTTATCTGTAAACTCCCAATGTACTGTAACCAAGCCAAGAACGTGTACCTGAGTTCTCGCATCCTTGTGAATGTCACTTCCCTTGTCTCTCCCTCTGTTCCCCCTTCCCTGTCTCCCCTCCCCCTGTCTTTAGATTGCAAGCTCTCATGCAGGGACCGTGTCTATCTTGTTTTTTGTAAAGCGCCAGGTACATTGCTGGTGCTATATAAATGCTTATAATAATAATAATAATAATAATAATATTGTTATTATTATTAAGAACAACAACGACAACAACAACATGGCCAGAGTAGCAGACAAGGGGGATGACCGTGGCAAAAGAGCAGAACGTGGCCAGAGTAGCAGACAAGGGGGATGACCGTGGCAGAGGAGCGGAACGTGGTCAGAGTAGCAGACAAGGGGGATGACCGTGGCAGAGGAGCGGAACGTGGTCAGAGCAGCTGACAAGGGGGATGATGAGAGGACGGAGGAGCGGAACATGACCAGAGTAGTGAACAAGGTGGGTGATTGTGGCAACGAGTCAGTGCTTAACAAAGAAGTGCGAGGGTCAAGGGGAGACAGAGCGGAGGAGGCCAGTGAGGAGGAAGTGGAATAGCCCAGTTGAGAGAGGACCAGAGTCTGTGTAGCGGGAGCAGTAAGAAAGGGGTGAACTTTGGTGATTCTGTGGAGAACGAAGTGTACAACCGGCCTTAGCAGAAGACTCGATGTGAGCTGGAGGAGTCTCAGGCTGTATATCGGCCGTGCTGGGGGCTGCTGCTGCTGCAACAAGCAAGTGGAGATGTCAGGGACAGTTAGTGAGGCAAGGCTGCACAGGGGAGAAGAGGACAGGGGGGAAAGCTAGAGCTCTGTGTCCCCTCCGTGGGGCACGGGGGATTCTGTGTTTCCACCATTGCAGGTAATCCTCTCCAATGAGTTTACTCTGGGAGAGGAGTGTAAAGGGAGAGGAGAAGGGGACTCGGGGGGACAGAGCCCCGGGGAACTCCGTCCGAGAGGAGAAGGGAGACGGAGAAGTGCCAACAAGAGAGGAAAAGGAGGAGCGGTTAGAGGGAAACCAAGGAAGCAAAGAGGAGGGAACGGTCAAGCCAGGAACAGACCCCAGGAGTCCTGGTGCCCACACCCTGCTCCGAGCATTAGGCTGCGCTGTGCCAGGACTGCTCTCCCGTCCTCAGCCGGTTTCTTGCCTTTTGCTCTTCAAACTGGGGAGTCCGATCCCTCCCCTCCTCCCCCACAGCCTGAGCCTGGGCCCAAAAGGGAACACAAGTAACAGCAATTCCTTGGCTTTCTGCTGTTCTCCCGGCCCCTCGGTGGCCGAGGCATCACATCCCTCAATTGCAGCGGCCAAGACTCCAGCCCACGTGAGCCTGGGAGAGCGGGCATTAGTCAGGCATGGCAGTATCTGGCAGGGGACAATGGGCTGGGGAGAGCGTGAGAAACCGTTACTCACAGGAAGTGATCTCTCCTTGTGCCCAGAGAGCCGTGCTCCCGATGAGTGTTATTCCAAGCCGTTCCCACGCCAGCTCATTGAGACTGATGAAACGGGAGAGGAGAGCCCCCCTCCCCATTGGGAATCCCATTGAAAAGGGGGAGAAGATGTGACGTGAGGGCAAAGGCAGACGGGTCGCCAACAGAGAGGAGACGAGACAGTCTGTGCTTATGCCGTTCAAGGGGGCTGGCGAAGCCTTTCTAAAGCATTTTTCACGGGGTTTGGGGGTCCACTACCCGCCTTCCTGGGTTGGGTGACTCAATTTCCCTCACTTGCAGGCCACCTGAACCAGTTCTCTCTCTGGTTGATTCAGTCTTGCAAAGGGGATAATCCTTTTGCCACCCAGACTCCCAGAAACCGTCCTGTTCACACACTAGTTCTCTGGGTTCGCAAGAGCTTGAAGGCTCAAGTTGCTCAGCTTGTGTCCCCAATGTGAACAACAGAAAGCACTTCTTGATAAAGAAGAAAGTTTATTGATTACATAAGCAAGAATAGTTTGAACACAGAGTGGCTAATCAAGTAACACATTCCTAATCTGGACTGAGTGAGTGCCTAGATAAAGTCTTATCCTATCAAAGTCCCTTCCTCAGCCAGTGACGTAAGGCGGCTGGGCGCAGGTCTTAAAGAGTTTCCAAAAAGTCTTTACTTCATGATTTGCTTTGCACAGCCACCCTGGCTGCAAGATGTAGATGAAGCTCTCGGTTCCAAGAGATAGCAGGAATCTCCCTTTGTCTTGTGTCTCAGTTTAAATACCTTTCCAGGGTCCTTTGTTTGATTTTCCCGCCCTGGGATTTTGTGCCTTCAGTCACGTCCGCAGGAAAGGTGCATCTGCAAGTGAATGGCCCCTGTCCGGCTCTTTGCAGGGGTGTTGAGCTTTTCCTGAATACACATTCTTTTGTCTCTCTCCCTTGCATGAAATGAGTTTTTAGCAATTAGTTTTACATTACATGGCTACATGAAGCGAGTTCCCAGTTCTCACCCTTAACATTACATACATGTTTAACCCTTAGCATTACATATCTGTTAGACCTATAGTCCAGTAACTCTCTGTGACAGCGTTACAGACCACTGGAAAAACCTGGTCCCCCCATCTCTCCAAATCAGCAGCCATGCTGTGAAGGCCTGCCCCGCCTCAGAGGCCTGATTGGTTAGAAATGGGCAGCCAAACAGGACGAGCTAGGTTCTCTATTTCCCTCCCCCAAATCTCACTGGAGAAAGAACAAGGAGGGACTCCTGCCCTTCGTACTCGCTCTCCTCCATTGGAGGCGCAGCACAGGGACGTCAGCAAACTGGGGGGGAGGGGGCTGGAGGGTAGGAAATGTACTGAAACTCAGACTTCCTACTGAGCAGAAAAAGCCAGTTGTCCCAGGCCGCGCGTGGAGCAGAGCTGGGCGGGAGCCCCTATTCCAGGCAGCTGCACGTTCAGACCTACAGCTGGACACTGGGTGCTTTGGTTTCAGTACAGTTTTTTCAACAGTGTAATTACAAACTTGAAGTGTTACAAGATGAAAAAAAAACCTCAACCACGTCAGCTTTGAATATTGCAAAATGAACGTTACTGTTTCATCCATTGTCCCCCAAACACGCTGAGCCCTAAAGCGACCCTCCCCCGGGCACTGACACACACAGACTTGCCTCCGGAGGCCTGAGACCGCGGACAAGGGTAATTGTGGCTCCAGGGTGGGGGAGGGCAGACAGCTGTTCTCATTAAGGGCAGAGACACAACCCCCTCCTGGGGGGCAGTTTAGATCCAGTCACGGCCAGGCCTGCGGGGGGGGGGGCGGGAGTCCAGCTGAGCAGGAGTTGGATTTTTAACAACTTCCCCACAATGTCACAGAGAAATGGGATTTGGCATCGGCCTGTGACACCTGAAGGCTCGCCAGAGGCCGAGCATCATTCACTCGTGTCATCGTGGGACACCAGCGAGCCGAGCAAATGTGTGAACCAGGGATGGGCGCCGCAGTTCCGGATGAATCAGTCATTGCAGTTACAGAGGAATCCGTATCAGTCCGGGGTGAGCTGCAACAGGCATGGTGTGGTTCAGTTTAAAATCTGTTAAAAATAATAATAACCGTACATCCATGTGTCTGCGCAGAACGGCCACCGGAGCATTCTGTGCGGGCGCGATCTTTTCCAGCTGGTGGCAGCAGGGTTGCTACCATTTTGGAAAAAGGCAGCCGGACTGGGCCGTTTTGTGCCATGCACAGACCGGCCGCCCTTTTCCAAAACGGCCGTGACGCTGTCGCCACCATTTGGGAAGAGGCCGCGCATGCACAGAACAGGCCGGTGGCCATTTGTGCTGGTACGGTTATTTACTTTTTAATTCTTTCTCATTTTTAATTGATTTAATTACGGATCTGTAATATGAATCCATAATTAAATCTAGAATAAAGATAGAGAGCCATAATAAAGATCTGGATCCATAATCCCCTCCAGGCACACATCCCTGTATCTACGGTTCCCGTTTGTGCCTTCCCAACTGCTGCACGACTGTGGATATTGGCGTTAGGCCTAGATACAGCGGCCTTGGGCTCTTGTATTTACTTGTCTGTTTTTTAAAAAAGTTATACCACTGTACTTACAAACTGTGATTACCATATTAAAATGATTAAACTGTCATTTTCCGTCCTGGAAATGCAGAGTGCCTCTCTCTCCTATGTTAGACTGGTTCTGTTGAACGAGTCCCTGTTTAAACTCAGCGGCAAGTCCCTTACGTTTCCCCGAGCCTGGACCAGGCAGATAGTTTAAGATGTAAAGCAAGAGCTGCACAGCACAGACAAAGCATTACACGTACACACGCACACTCCCGCACACACGCACATGCACGGTCCCAAGTTAAACCAGTGTGACTCAGCATGCACGAGTGTTTTCAGGATCAGGGCCGAAGTAAGCAGCTCTAAACAGGACACATTGGGCATTTTTAGACACACGTTAAAGTTCCGGATGTTTCAATCTTCTGGGTTTACAAGTCCACAAGTACGTTCCGGATTCATTTTTCACACACACACACTGCCCTGAGGCAGTTCCTGGATGCATTCTACACACACACACACACACACTGCCCTGAGGCAGCCTAAAGTAGCTGCAGCTGTAGACATGACAGGCTGCCATGGAAACCAAGTGACCACAGCTGCCTGGAGCAAAGCAGTTTACCAGGAGAACCTTTTACACACAAAAGTTCTGGGAGAAGTTTCACGCAGGAGTTCAAAGATCCGGATATTTAAGATCTGGATGAGTGATTTAGACCCACAGAAAGTTCTGGATGGTACAGCAAACATCCAGGAGAAATGTGTGTCTAAAAACACCCATTGTCCCAAGTCCTGCCCCTCCCACCAACTCTCAGCTTTATGGTCTTTAAAGCATCCGCTACTCTCTGACATCCGACCAGACACTGCGGCCTCTGCTAGCCAGTTGGATACTGAATGGGGTGCAATTTGGTATCCGCTGGTGATCCAGTTAACTGGATTACCCTATTAGCATTTCCGCATTACCATTTAATTACCATTTGACCCTCTATCCAGACTGGTTTGGTTATGCGGAACCGCAGTAATATGACAAATGGTAAAAGGCAATATTTTGTATTCTGGCATTTAGCAATTAACTCCCCCTGTTACCTATTAGCTACCAATACGTTCCAAGCAATCTGGAATATTGGATAGGATCATCACTTTGTTACCGTGCCAGCTGCAGTCCTGATTCACAGCCCAGCCCCACTTACCACCCACTGACCAGCCGTATTTATCAGGCTATTGTACACAGCAGGGATGGGAAATCAGGCTGAAAGTTGGAATTGGATCTAAATTGGAACTGGATTCAATGGAATCATATTTGAATCCGATTTCAATCAGAATCGGATCTTATTTTTCCCCCATTGACTTCAGTGAGGAAAATTTCCCATTGAAGTCAATGGCAAACCAAACCTATCCCCGTTCAATGGGCCCTTCATCATTCTAAGCCACAATCCTAGAAGACAAATGGGCCACAGAAGAGCCCAGAAATTGCAATAGCAGAGAGGGGGGTACAAGCGAGAGTGCACCCCGGAATTAATCCAATCCAATGAAAATCGGGTGGATCGGATTAGTCCAATTCTGATGTTCCCATCTTTTTGCCCCTAGAATGTACTTTCATTCCAGGCATCGCACCCAGAGAGAAATACAAGGCCTTCTTGGCTACTTATCCCAAAGCTAAAAGTTTGGGATCATCATCTTAGCAAGCAGCCGAGCTGCTAAGAATTCAGTGAGCCATGGGAATGGCAAAGGAGAGTCATCAAGGACTTGGAGAGGCCAGAGACAAACAGACGCGCGCACAGGAGAACTAAAAATAGCCTGTTCCATTTTCACCCTCTCATCACCATAATGCGCTAAAGGCCGCACACCTGCCAAGCTCACAACTACCTTGGTATTTTTAGTGCTGCCTCTTTCTGCCTTCTGCCCCCGTATGGAGAGTTGGACCAATTCATCTTGGCTTAATACGTAAATGGCTCCTTGACACATTTTCCATTATGGCAAAGGCTCTTGTTAATTAGTTAGTAGGGAGTTACATACTGACTTAAAACAATGACATGAAGCCGTCTGGAATTGATGGAGTAAGATGCAGGATTTCAGAACTGTTTATAAATGGCAGAGGGCTTGGAAAGCCAAGGTCTCTGTAATTATTGGGGCTGTGTGCAACGGGATGAGATTTTTTAAAAAGCAAGCAATAAAAATGAAACATACAATCCAAATAAGAATTCATTTTGCAAACACTCTGGCCAGTGAAAAAGGAAAATCATGCTGAAGCCTCCGAGGCATTTTAGTAGGAAAATGTGTTCTGGGTTGACAGTGGTAAATACTCTTCCTGCTCTCCTGGCTGGCTCTAGTAATGACTCTTGGTTCCGTTTCTACCTGCAGGCGGATTGCCAGAGCTAGCGGGGTGTGTGTGTGTGTGTAATCAAGGAGTACTTGGAGGAGGCACGTTGTGTGGTGCATGGCTCCAGACACTTGCATTTATCAGACTCCTTGTGTTCCAAGCCGTGACACCTGTGTTACTAGATCCAGGGAGAGCACAAACACTTGAGTACAACAGCCAGCGGCACGTCATGCTTTGATAACGCTGTGCTTCTCTCTCTCCTGGTACAATCTTTTGCCTCCAGCCTGGGTGATTGATGCGCAAACACAACTAGTTATTAGCAGTGAAGTACCTGTTACCTGGTTCCAAGAGCTGCAGTTGTAACAAGCAAACAGCACCTCAGAGCCATGGTAACGAAAAATCGGCTGCAGCGATGAGTGGCATCAAGCCAGCGGGATCAGGCAGGGCCCCCAGGAAGGATTAGAAAATATAACAATAACATCTCAATACAGTTTTTTACAGTTAAAAATATCAGCACATTTTTTTAACCCCATGAGATCTTACACAATGAATCAGCATTTTTTGAAAGACATTTTTAAACTTTGCTCAAAAAAATTCCACCAACTCCATCTGGCTAGTGGGAGAGTTGTGCTAGAAAAAGGTCTAACCCAGTGAGCTGGGGGCCATGCCTCCCCTTCTGCACCTGACCCACAGGGAGTCTTTGGGTGTGAGTCCATGGTGCGGTGGATGCCGTAACACACGTTAGAAGCCAGGGATGGGCTGGCTGCTCACTCACCCTGCAGGGAAGGCCCCAGAGCTTTTGAACTCACTGTACTAGGCGAGCACCCCCACCTAGCGTGGGCAATGGGGTGGTGGCTGGAAATTGGGGATTGGTCGCAGCACCAGCAGCTGGAGCCGAGGCAGCAGGCCTTGGGCAGCAGTGAGCTAATGCTCCAGCGCTGTGCTCTGCGGCCTGCTGCACTAGTTGGGGCGTGTACCAGGGTCTGGCTACCTGTCATGCAATTGGGGTCTCGCTACCTCACTCTCTAGGCTGTCGTGACTCAGTTTCCCTGACTTGCAGCTCTCGCTGGACCAGCTCTCTCTCTAGAACGGACTCAACCTGCAACGGGGGAACCTTCTTGTCACCTTTTCAGCCACAGAGTTTCCCAGCACAGACTCTTTCTCTCTAGGTTTGTCTGTGTTTGTAAACACAGAATTAACCCCAAACTGTGTCGCGTCAGTGTTAGGATCAGCAATTCCACTGGACCATACAAAGTTCAGTAAAAAGAAGTTTAATGAATAAATCATGACTCAGCAGCAGTACAAGATTATACTCGAGAGTGCAGAAATCAAACTAAATATTAAATAACATAACCAATAACGCATTCCTATCTGTACTTGGATTCTCCTGACTTAGGCACTTACCCTAATCCAGGTCCAAGGCCATTTCAGTTCATGTCACGGCCAGCGGTGGGAAGCTTGGCCAGGTACCAGTCTTAGAGTCTCCAAGAGTCCTTACTTCATAGTTCCTTTGGTGCAGCCCTTCTCTCTGGCTGATAAGATGTGATGATGCAGATGAAGCTCAACAAGCTGATCTCAGCTAACTTAAGTACTTTTCAAGGGTCTTTTGTTTGATTTTCCTGCCAGGTGACTCTGTGCTTTCAGTCACGTCCGCAGGGAGAAATCCATTTGCAACTCAATGGTGTTTGGCTAGTGTCACTGTCTGCAGAAGTGTTTAGGCTTTTCTGAAGACACACTCAGCATGACTTGGCATTTCTCCATGGCATGAAGTGAGTTTCCAGTTCTCAGCTTTCACATTACGTACATGTTTAACCTTTACATATTGGTTAGAGCTGTAGAGTCTACATGTAGCCCAGTGTCTCCTTGTGACACTACCCACAAGTTGTGTGTCCACAACCTGGTGTATCTCGAGGTCGGCTTCCTCTACACGTAACATGCCGTGCCCCAGTCCTTTGAGCCTACTGCAACCCCAGCTGCACGGAAAACGTTCCCTCTTTCTCTATTTGTATTTTTATGTAAACGGAGAGCCAGCATTGCTATTAAAAATCACAATGGTCTCAATCCAATGCTATGCAGTTCTCGTGCGGCGGCGCATTGACTGCACATTACGCTGCATGCAAACCGCATGCGCATGCAGATCTGTGCAGCATTGGATTGCAGCCAAGGTTTTCTATTAAACAAACAGTATTGAATAGTAATCGTATTTTTGATTGGTTATGCTCCCCTTCCCCAAACCTTTGTGATCCTGCCTCCCCTCGAGAGCCTGTTCTTCCCTCTCTGGCTGCAGACACCTTGACACTTCCCCCAGCCCCATCAGACTCTACCCTCTCCTTCCCGCTACTGCTCTTCGGGGGGGGGGGGGTTTCTCACTGTCAATGATGTCTCAGGGAACAGAAAAACCCTTCAGTTCAAGGTGCAGTTAATGCAAAAACGAACTGTCCAACGACATTGGATGCTGGCACGTTATGGGCGTAACCTGCGTCTCTGTTAGCAGGCGAGCCAGCAGGTGTGGGGCGACTACAGCCCCCGACCGGGTAGACGGCTGCCCAGGAACGTCCCGCCGCCATGGGGGTCACCACGGCTGCCCATCATGGTGGGGGGCAGGGCCAGCCGACCTGGCTCATGTCACTTCTGCCCCAACCCCGACCCAGCTGATCTGGGAATGTTTGTTCAGTTCTCGACCTGGCTCGGCCGGGTGCCCCCCCACCCCTTCCTGGGACATCTGTTAACACCCCTTGCGTAATTCCCTCATAATCACTCCTAACAACTCTAATTCCCTGGTTCCAACCCAGTGGAACACGCTGCCTCTTGAGATCAGAGCGGGGGAATCGCCCCTTTGTTCTTCGGGGGGGGGGAGCTCTGGTTGTGACCCATGGCACATCCTCCCCCTGCCCACCTGGTGACCGGACATCACCCGCCTGCAGGACCCTCTAGGAGCCTGGTGCTTCTGAGCCATTTGAAGGGATCGATCTGCGAGGGTATCTCTCTGGAATTTGAGACCCACATGTTTGCAGCTTCCTGGGCCAGAGGAGTCGGTTTAGTCAAGGGTCTGATTTGTGCCTCCCTCCCGTTGATATTGTGTAAAAGCACTTCTGCTTCAGCCCTCGCACAAAGCCGTCTGGCTGAGGAGGGGGCTTCGCTCCTGATTTCCCCCATCATGCTGCAGGGAAACTGCTCATTAGCTCAGCGTCCAGGCAGGAGTCGACTCAGGGAGAGTGACTAGGAAATGTTGATGCTTTCTCTCTTTAAACCCACTGAATTATAGTTTTAATTTTGCAAACTTGGTTAGGATCAGACTGCAGACTCCTGGCCAAAACCATTTCTTGGGGCTCGAGGCAAGGAGACCCGGGGTACCTGCAACTGGAGATTGTTACTCTTCTTCCATGCTAGCTGCGTGGGCTCAGAGAGCTGGAGGTCTCCAAAAAGAGCTTCTTCCCTTTTAAGTCCCAAACTAATGGCCCCTTTGGGGCAGCTTAGGGGGTCTGGGGATGGGTTAGCGGTGTGTGGGTCTGTTTGAAATGTGTGCTGCTCTCCCACTTGTTTTATGTTTTATTATAACCTGCGGATCCTGCTTTTTCTGGGTTAGGGAGGATATAACTTGAAATAAATACATTTTCCAAGTCTCCAGATGCCAAGGACATTCACACTGTGGGGGCTGAGTGTATTGAGGTGCCTGGAGCTGGGATGACTCGCTCCTTCTACCTTGGGCTAAAAGAAACATGCTGTAGCACTAGCCGAGGAGAGCAGGGCAAAGCTGTATTGATTTACAGTAACGTTGGTCTCCATGAATGCAGCATTGACTGCGGCCGGTGGCGTCCAGGCCAAGAGACCAGCCCTCCTAGTGGAGCCATCATTTCCGCAGGGAGCCCACACGCTGCCTACGCTGGCTGGTATCTGCTCACAGAGTTGGAGAGGACTTCAGGGGTCCAAGAGTCACCCCAACGCTACAACATCCCAGACAGGCGGCTCTGCAGCCTCTTTGCAACCGCCCAGCGATGGAGATGGAGCCTGCCCCACCCCCACCCCACCCCCATCCAGTGCCGCGCAGCTCGTACTGGGGGTCTTTACACACACACTTCTCCGGCGTGTTTGCGGTTACATCCTGAACCTTCTGTGCATCTAAATCACTCGCCCAGATCTTCAACATCCGGCTCTTTGAACTTCTGCGGAGAACTTCTCCCAGAACTTTTGTGTGGAAAACGTTCTCCAGGCAGCTGTGGTCACTTGGTTTCCATGGCAACCCCTCACATCTACAGCTGCGGCTACTTTACGCTTCACAGTGTTTGTGTGAAGAATGCATCCGGGAATTCCCGCAGGGCAGAGTGTGTGTGGGGAGAATGCATCTGGGAACTGCCTCAGGGCGGTGTGTGTGTGTGGGGAGAATGCATCCAGAACTTACTTGTGGACTTGTAAAGCCCGAAGATTGAAAAATCCAGAACTATAAAATGTGTGTAAAAATGCCCGGTGTTAGCAAGTTGTTCGTGATTTCTAACGGAAATCTCCCTCCCTGTAAATGAGCCCATTATTTCTAAGCCTGCCCTGTGTAGCCCGGCAGAATGGTGCCATCCTTGCCCTCTGCTTGGGGGCAGCCCTTGAGATACTGGAGGCCTGTTTTCATCTCCTCTGCGCTAGGCTAAACATACCCCGTTCCTTCCTTCTGGCCAAGAGAACATAAATATTGTATGTTCCCAGTTAAGAAACCACCCGCCGCCCCATTATCATTGAACCCAATGATGACCCATAAAACCCTGGAACGACACTGATGGGATTAGGGAGAAGACAAAAGCAACAAATCGGAGTCTGATTAACTGCTGAAACTCTTACATTTAGATGGAGCGCAGGCTTCCTGCCTGATTCTTTCTTTCACCAATTGGTCAGGTAATTAATAAGCAGAGGGAAGAGTTGTCGAAGCCTCATTTGACAAATCACTGGAGAAGGGACAGATGGTGCAAACCAGAGCCCGTGAGCCCGTGACTGGACACCGGAGACAGGATACTGGATTGGATGGTTCCCATCCGAGCTAGGTCGGTCTCTCCCTTGCGGCAGTGACTGGACACCAGAGACAGGATACTGGATTGGATGGAGCCCATCCACGAAAGGTTGGTCTCTCCCTTGGGGCAGTGACTGGACACCGGAGACAGGATACTGGATTGGATGGTTCCCATCCGAGCTAGGTCGGTCTCTCCCTTGGGGCAGTGACTGGACACCAGAGACAGGATACTGGATTGGATGGATCCCATCCACGAAAGGTCGGTCTCTCCCTTGGGGCAGTGACTGGACACCGGAGACAGGATACTGGATTGGATGGTTCCCATCCGAGCTAGGTCGGTCTCTCCCTTGCGGCAGTGACTGGATACTGGAGACAGGATGAGGATACTGACTATACGGAGGCTGTGTCCGTATATTTCCAGACCCAGCCTGGCCACCCTCATCCTTGACTTCATCACCTGGAGGCTGGACGACTGCAACACGCTTTACTTGGGGCGTCCCTTGACGCTGGTTTGGAGGCTGCAGCTGGTGCAGAACACGACGGCTCATCTCCTGGCAGGGACGAGCAGACGGGAGCACATCACACCGGTGCTCCGCATGCTGCACTGGCTGCCTATAGCGAACCGAGCCAGATTCAAGGTGCTGGTTTTGGTCTATAAAGCCCTGCACCGTCTCGGCCCTTCATACCTCAGGGACCGCCTCGCCTTCCGCGCCCCGGAGCGGCCCCTTCGTTCCGCTGCGGGTGCCTTCCTGGAGGTCCCCCCGTGTAAAGTGGGGGGCCACAATGGAGAGGGCGTTCTCGGTGGCCGGGCCGCGATTGTGGAACTCCCTCCTGGAGGAGGCCCGTCTGGCCCCAAGTCTACTGGCCCTCTGCTGAGCCTGCAAGACGTGGCTGTTCTCTCAGGCCTTCGGAGGTGTTGTTGTAAGCCGCCCCGGGTTGCCATGGGTGCGAGGGGGCGGCTAAGAAATGCAACAAATCAATCAATCAATACAACTGGATGGATCCCATCCGAGCCTGGTCTCTCTTGTTTGACAGTGACTGCTCCTCTGCTAGCCTCACAGAATCCCATGGCTCCAGGAGCTGACGCGCTACGGAAAGGCATCGATTTTATGGTCAGATTGTGCGGTCGGCCCACATCTCTTTGGAAGGTGGCAGGTCAGTGGTGTAACCAAGGGGTGGCTTGTGCCCGCCCATTCACGTGCAGCGCCACCCTTATACCACCCCATTGAGCCGAACCCCGGCTGGCCGTGTTTTTAACTTTCAGAGCAGACAACAGCAATGCTGGCCCGTGACACAGCCCAGGGCAGGCTGGGTTCCACCAGTCTTCAGACTGATCAGCGTTGCACCTGCAGGCAAAGTGCTGGGGAGGTACAGACTCTGCCTCCATTGTGCTGTCGTACAAGGGAATTAGGGGAGGGCTGGAGGCTTCGGACGCTCCCCTCCCTTTCGAATGGTTTGAGTCTGCCTGGCTTTTCGGGGTGGAGAATCCAGTTAATGGTCCCCACTGATGAGTTACAAATGACTCTCCCCTTGGTTAGCCTGGCTGCCCCCTGATCAGTGTGGAGGCCAGTTTGCAAATCAATTGCTCCCTTATCACTGTCCCAAGCCTGCCAGACAACAGGGCCAATCTCATGCCCTGCACAAACCGCACACAAGTCCATTGCAGGGGCCCACATGGGATCCACGCACATCCTGCCCGCAGGGGGTACAGGATCACGGCCAATGTCTGAGCAAACAAGATCATTTGTGGAATGAAGTTGCAGTTCTCATCTACGTACATGCATGGTTCATTTACAGAAATGATCAATTACATGCCTGTTATGCATGAGTTTTCGACATCTATCCTAGGACTGTGTCCGCGTGCCCCTTTGTCCATTTTAATTTGATACTGGGTTTTGTGGAATTGGCTTCCACTGTACGGTGGCTTCTCTCCACCTATCTGCCCGGGGGCTGTTACGGCATAGCCTGTGTAGGCAGCTTTTCTATTGTGGTTCTGATTTATATATATTTATGCTCACTGTATTTCTGGGTCTTGAGATAAAAAATGTACCTAATGTGTACATGGAGGTGTTGGCCTGTCTTTGCAATGTTCAGAAAGTTTCAGTAATTGTGTGTTACACTTAGAGATTAGGAGTTTCTTGGGTTTATTCAGCCTGATCAGCTAGATGCAAAGGCTTTAACAAAGTCCATTTGTGAAATTCTTAGTCAGTGCCACATTGACATTCCCAAATGCCTCTCTCAGTTCTACAATAGCACTTAGGTTATAGGGCTTCACCAAATAAGTGATTCGAGTACTCACAAAGATTTCCGAGGATCTGAGTATCAGGACCTGGTCCTCGGTCAGAACTCAGAACTTTTTCCGAGAACCCAGAAATTGGAACTCGGAACTCCAGACCTCGGAAATCCTCTGAACTCTAGAATACAGCCTCCATTGCTCTATGCCCCAAAGCCACTCCCCCTAAGCCTCCATTGCTCTATTATGCCCCCCTATGCAAGGCAAGCCCCCTCTCCACACACCATAAATTAACTGGAAAGAAAGTGTCCCCGTGTGCCCCAGCTGGGCACATCTTGGCAAAGTTAAACCTACAGCCAAAGTACAGTGCCCCAAAAAGCAGGCTAGCAAGCCAATCACAACAAACCCCAAAGGTGCAACTGCAGAAAGCAAAAAAAAAAGCCAGCAGTACCCACAGCATGAGCCAGCAGCAGCACAACCACTTAAAAAAATAATGATGCCAGCTCTTAACACCCACAAGAAACCAGACATGCACCCCCCAAAAAAGCCTTAATTGTGCCCACCGATGCAAGGCAACCCCCCCATCTCACATACCATAAAGTACCCGGAAAGCAAGTGTCCTCTAGGGGCAGGTTACACCTAGGTCATGCTGAGTTTGGTAGCCTCTCTCTTTCTCCTGCTGCTTTTATTACTTGTAGAGAGAAATGGGGTTCTTCCTCTCAAATGTGGAATGAGACTGTGGACCGGAGTCGTAGCGACAGCCACAAAGGTCCAAACTAGCTGCTTTCCACATGCAGACTGCGATCTCATCTACATTTTTATCAGGCTTTATTTGAAACGATCTCTCTCTCTCTGTCTCCTTCCCTATCCGACGTGAGTCGGAAAATGCAAATGCTGCCCTGAAGGGAGTGGATGAAGCTAGGGAGCAGAGAAGGGATGTTTAGCTCCATGTGCAGAACTGTTCAGTTCTGGCACCTGCAGTTTTAAAAGGCGGTTGAGAAGCCGGTGAGGGTGCAGGGAAGAGCTAGGGGCATGATCTGTCACAGCGTGAGACTGAAGGAGCTCAGTCTGTTTAGATTATTCTCAGAGAGGAGTTGCTCACCGTGCTCTTGGGAGCTGCGGGGCAGGGAGAGGACTCAGCCCTGAAGGGGGAGGCAGCAAGGCTGCAAGTGAAACCTCAGCAATTTCGTACTAGAAACAGTCCCAGTTTCTTACCAATGAAAGGGGTTAACCAGGGCTGCAGGCTCCTAGGGAAGGGGTGCATTACTCCATGTCTGCAAACCAAGCCTGGAGTGGACACCCCCGCCCCTAAAAGAGATGTGTTGGCCAGACACAAGCAAATGGACTTGGTAACAGTACTGATGGGGGGGATTCTCAGTCTTGGGCTACAGGTGGGGCAGACTAGATTATCTCAGTTGGTACCTTCTGACATTATATTCTGTGATTCTCTGGGGGCAGAGGATTCCTGCTGCCCAGCTGTGCCAGAAACGCAAACCTCCCACTCCAGTCGAGTGCCTGAAGCAACACTCGCATTCCATCAGCAGAGAAGACAATGGACTTTACAGGTCTGTTCTGAACCAGAGGATTTCCTGAACTTGGTGGTTTTTAGGGTCATTTAACCTAGAGATGAAATGGGTAGCTACCCACAGAAATGAGTACATCCACCGGAACTGCAGCCTCCAAACTCTTTTGGTCTTGGACAGATTAGGCATTAAATGGTACCTGTGCGGTGCCCAAGGAGTTACCTGCATTCAAATCAGAGTCGGAAGAGACCTCACCCCCTGCTTGGACGCTACAACATTTCCCGACAGACGGCTGTCCAGCCGTGGTGAGCCTCCGATCTCACAGCTTCTCCCGTCGCCGCACAGCTCAGACTGCTGGGAAGGTTTTCCTGACACTTAACCAAATTTGTAACGTGAGCCCAGAGTTACTAGTTTAGGTTACTGTTGTTCTGCTCGGTGCCTTTGACTGAGCTCCTCTTGGCTGTTTGACATCCGGGTCCATCCGTCCGTTTGCTGTTCCATGGCCACACCTATTGGTTGCGCACAATGGTGAAAATGACGCAACACTGCCCTTTGGTAAGATGCTGAAACCCTAATGCCAGAATGAGTCAGTGACTTGGTCATGGGAATCCCTGGTATTTGGGGCTGTCGGTGCCCAGCTCGATATGTGGCCACTGATAGAGCAGCTGCAGGACTGACCAGTCGGTAAAAAATATTCTGCTTTTCTCAGCTCTGTTTAAACCTCTGGCCCCCAGAAAACAGGGAGTTTAATGATATGAGAAGATCCATTTTGGAATGAATATCCATTAAGATATTTGGAATGAACAATATCCACACACCTCCATTTGGGCTTCTTCACCCCTAGCCTTTAGGAGCCCTGCTCATCATGGGTGGGGGTGTCATGGGTTGGAGGTTCGCACCCCCACTTTACCGGGTTTGAGTGACTCAGTTTCCCTCGCATACAGCCCACTTGAATCAGTTTTCTCTCTGGCTGATTCAAGCCTGCTGCAGGGACAACCCCTTTGTCACCCAAGGGCCCGATCCTTCCCGTTCACAGACTCTTTCTCTCTAGGTTTGTCTGTGTTTGTAAACACAGAATTAACCCCAAACTGTGTCGCGTCAGTGTTAGGATCAGCAATTCCACTGGACCATACAAAGTTCAGTAAAAAGAAGTTTAATGAATAAATCATGACTCAGCAGCAGTACAAGATTATACTCGAGAGTGCAGAAATCAAACTAAATATTAAATAACATAACCAATAACGCATTCCTATCTGTACTTGGATTCTCCTGACTTAGGCACTTACCCTAATCCAGGTCCAAGGCCATTTCAGTTCATGTCACGGCCAGCGGTGGGAAGCTTGGCCAGGTACCAGTCTTAGAGTCTCCAAGAGTCCTTACTTCATAGTTCCTTTGGTGCAGCCCTTCTCTCTGGCTGATAAGATGTGATGATGCAGATGAAGCTCAACAAGCTGATCTCAGCTAACTTAAGTACTTTTCAAGGGTCTTTTGTTTGATTTTCCTGCCAGGTGACTCTGTGCTTTCAGTCACGTCCGCAGGGAGAAATCCATTTGCAACTCAATGGTGTTTGGCTAGTGTCACTGTCTGCAGAAGTGTTTAGGCTTTTCTGAAGACACACTCAGCATGACTTGGCATTTCTCCATGGCATGAAGTGAGTTTCCAGTTCTCAGCTTTCACATTACGTACATGTTTAACCTTTACATATTGGTTAGAGCTGTAGAGTCTACATGTAGCCCAGTGTCTCCTTGTGACACTACCCACAAGTTGTGTGTCCACAACCTGGTGTATCTCGAGGTCGGCTTCCTCTACACGTAACATGCCGTGCCCCAGTCCTTTGAGCCTACTGCAACCCCAGCTGCACGGAAAACGTTCCCTCTTTCTCTATTTGTATTTTTATGTAAACGGAGAGCCAGCATTGCTATTAAAAATCACAATGGTCTCAATCCAATGCTATGCAGTTCTCGTGCGGCGGCGCATTGACTGCACATTACGCTGCATGCAAACCGCATGCGCATGCAGATCTGTGCAGCATTGGATTGCAGCCAAGGTTTTCTATTAAACAAACAGTATTGAATAGTAATCGTATTTTTGATTGGTTATGCTCCCCTTCCCCAAACCTTTGTGATCCTGCCTCCCCTCGAGAGCCTGTTCTTCCCTCTCTGGCTGCAGACACCTTGACACTTCCCCCAGCCCCATCAGACTCTACCCTCTCCTTCCCGCTACTGCTCTTCGGGGGGGGGGGGGTTTCTCACTGTCAATGATGTCTCAGGGAACAGAAAAACCCTTCAGTTCAAGGTGCAGTTAATGCAAAAACGAACTGTCCAACGACATTGGATGCTGGCACGTTATGGGCGTAACCTGCGTCTCTGTTAGCAGGCGAGCCAGCAGGTGTGGGGCGACTACAGCCCCCGACCGGGTAGACGGCTGCCCAGGAACGTCCCGCCGCCATGGGGGTCACCACGGCTGCCCATCATGGTGGGGGGCAGGGCCAGCCGACCTGGCTCATGTCACTTCTGCCCCAACCCCGACCCAGCTGATCTGGGAATGTTTGTTCAGTTCTCGACCTGGCTCGGCCGGGTGCCCCCCCACCCCTTCCTGGGACATCTGTTAACACCCCTTGCGTAATTCCCTCATAATCACTCCTAACAACTCTAATTCCCTGGTTCCAACCCAGTGGAACACGCTGCCTCTTGAGATCAGAGCGGGGGAATCGCCCCTTTGTTCTTCGGGGGGGGGGAGCTCTGGTTGTGACCCATGGCACATCCTCCCCCTGCCCACCTGGTGACCGGACATCACCCGCCTGCAGGACCCTCTAGGAGCCTGGTGCTTCTGAGCCATTTGAAGGGATCGATCTGCGAGGGTATCTCTCTGGAATTTGAGACCCACATGTTTGCAGCTTCCTGGGCCAGAGGAGTCGGTTTAGTCAAGGGTCTGATTTGTGCCTCCCTCCCGTTGATATTGTGTAAAAGCACTTCTGCTTCAGCCCTCGCACAAAGCCGTCTGGCTGAGGAGGGGGCTTCGCTCCTGATTTCCCCCATCATGCTGCAGGGAAACTGCTCATTAGCTCAGCGTCCAGGCAGGAGTCGACTCAGGGAGAGTGACTAGGAAATGTTGATGCTTTCTCTCTTTAAACCCACTGAATTATAGTTTTAATTTTGCAAACTTGGTTAGGATCAGACTGCAGACTCCTGGCCAAAACCATTTCTTGGGGCTCGAGGCAAGGAGACCCGGGGTACCTGCAACTGGAGATTGTTACTCTTCTTCCATGCTAGCTGCGTGGGCTCAGAGAGCTGGAGGTCTCCAAAAAGAGCTTCTTCCCTTTTAAGTCCCAAACTAATGGCCCCTTTGGGGCAGCTTAGGGGGTCTGGGGATGGGTTAGCGGTGTGTGGGTCTGTTTGAAATGTGTGCTGCTCTCCCACTTGTTTTATGTTTTATTATAACCTGCGGATCCTGCTTTTTCTGGGTTAGGGAGGATATAACTTGAAATAAATACATTTTCCAAGTCTCCAGATGCCAAGGACATTCACACTGTGGGGGCTGAGTGTATTGAGGTGCCTGGAGCTGGGATGACTCGCTCCTTCTACCTTGGGCTAAAAGAAACATGCTGTAGCACTAGCCGAGGAGAGCAGGGCAAAGCTGTATTGATTTACAGTAACGTTGGTCTCCATGAATGCAGCATTGACTGCGGCCGGTGGCGTCCAGGCCAAGAGACCAGCCCTCCTAGTGGAGCCATCATTTCCGCAGGGAGCCCACACGCTGCCTACGCTGGCTGGTATCTGCTCACAGAGTTGGAGAGGACTTCAGGGGTCCAAGAGTCACCCCAACGCTACAACATCCCAGACAGGCGGCTCTGCAGCCTCTTTGCAACCGCCCAGCGATGGAGATGGAGCCTGCCCCACCCCCACCCCACCCCCATCCAGTGCCGCGCAGCTCGTACTGGGGGTCTTTACACACACACTTCTCCGGCGTGTTTGCGGTTACATCCTGAACCTTCTGTGCATCTAAATCACTCGCCCAGATCTTCAACATCCGGCTCTTTGAACTTCTGCGGAGAACTTCTCCCAGAACTTTTGTGTGGAAAACGTTCTCCAGGCAGCTGTGGTCACTTGGTTTCCATGGCAACCCCTCACATCTACAGCTGCGGCTACTTTACGCTTCACAGTGTTTGTGTGAAGAATGCATCCGGGAATTCCCGCAGGGCAGAGTGTGTGTGGGGAGAATGCATCTGGGAACTGCCTCAGGGCGGTGTGTGTGTGTGGGGAGAATGCATCCAGAACTTACTTGTGGACTTGTAAAGCCCGAAGATTGAAAAATCCAGAACTATAAAATGTGTGTAAAAATGCCCGGTGTTAGCAAGTTGTTCGTGATTTCTAACGGAAATCTCCCTCCCTGTAAATGAGCCCATTATTTCTAAGCCTGCCCTGTGTAGCCCGGCAGAATGGTGCCATCCTTGCCCTCTGCTTGGGGGCAGCCCTTGAGATACTGGAGGCCTGTTTTCATCTCCTCTGCGCTAGGCTAAACATACCCCGTTCCTTCCTTCTGGCCAAGAGAACATAAATATTGTATGTTCCCAGTTAAGAAACCACCCGCCGCCCCATTATCATTGAACCCAATGATGACCCATAAAACCCTGGAACGACACTGATGGGATTAGGGAGAAGACAAAAGCAACAAATCGGAGTCTGATTAACTGCTGAAACTCTTACATTTAGATGGAGCGCAGGCTTCCTGCCTGATTCTTTCTTTCACCAATTGGTCAGGTAATTAATAAGCAGAGGGAAGAGTTGTCGAAGCCTCATTTGACAAATCACTGGAGAAGGGACAGATGGTGCAAACCAGAGCCCGTGAGCCCGTGACTGGACACCGGAGACAGGATACTGGATTGGATGGTTCCCATCCGAGCTAGGTCGGTCTCTCCCTTGCGGCAGTGACTGGACACCAGAGACAGGATNATAAGCATCTTACCCTACAAAGGTCCATAAGTTCTTCTCAGTCCTTGATGTAAGTGACTGGGTCTTCAGACTTAGAGCTGCTAGAAAGCAAAGTCCTGTCTCTCAGTTCATAGCTTCCAGCCTTGCTGGCTGGCAGGTTTTAAGATGCAGATGCAGCTGCTCCAGATGGCTAAGCGAGGGAGCTCTCCTCAAGCTGGCTTAAAGGCCTCCTTAAATATCTTTCATGGTCTCTTTGTCTCGGGTTTCCCGCTCATGAGCCTGTGTCTTTCCTCACATAGCCAACCCAGGCAAACATGCAGATCCATTTGCATCTCCATAGGGTTCCGTCTGGCAAGGGTTGCCAATACACAATCTTTCAACTGTCACTACTTCCTGGAGTTTGGTCAGTGTTACCGTCCTGATCTGAGTTTTACAGTTTTCAATTGTAACATTACATACATGTTGCATGTTTTGCTTTACATATTTACTAGGCTTGTAGCCTACATGTAGGCCAGTATCACACGTGTGTGACCCTATGTTCCTCCGTGACAGGGGGCCACAGGAGTCCCCTGAGGGACTAACCCAGAGCCGTGACTAGTCAGCATGGCGCTGGTCATGGCTGTATTGACATGGGCGCCAAGCAGCCATGGGCCAGGGCAGCTGAAACCTCAGACTCTCTTAGCGTTTAGCCAACACTAATGACCAGGAAGACGCCCCACACGATTAGTACGATTGGCGCTGGCTGACAGAAGCAGCAATGAAGGGAGTCTGGGGCAGGCAGCCACGGCGTGACAGACACCCACTCCCCTGGGCAGGGCTGGTTGGTGCCCGTCATGTTGCCCATAGGCTGGTGGCTCTGGTCTAACCCAGGAGCCCAAGTCCCTGCCGGACAGGATTTAATCCTGTGCACATCGACCCCTTTATGAGCCAGCTAACCGCTCCCATTACAGACACTCCTCTTCCCAGCTAACTAAGATGCTGCAGGCAGCCTGGAGACCAGCCAGTCCTGTCGTTGGCTGTCCGTCCCAAACTCTACAATAACCCCAGGTCCACCCCCAGCACTGCCAAAGAGTCTGCTCAGAGTCTGCTCAGGAGGGACCTGGCTTTGCCAGTGCATCGGCCCGGGAAATAGCCAGATATTGTGTTAATGAGCAAAATGCCTTGTGGATCTCATTTGCTCCCTAATGGAGCTCTGGCATCCTTGTTTGTTTGAAGGGGAAGGTGGGAAGCCAGTAAGATGCAGCTTGATCAGGTCTCTTTTATTGCTGGGCTGGGCATTTCATCGAGTGGAATAAAGTAAATAACTAAATGGGTCCATGTGTGGCCAAGAAAAGGCTTTGTGCAGCTCTGACTTTACGGCCTCTCTCAATTGCTGTTTTATGCCTGTTTGGAGTCTTCTGGGATGATAAACTGTGCGCTTGGGTGTTGGGAAGTCCTGCGTGCGAATCCTGACTCTGTGTGACCCTGGCCAGATTCTTTGCGAAGGACGTTGTGGGTGACTGAGTCCTCCCCTCCAGGCAGAGAGCAAGCACAGGGTGGAGGAGGACTTGGCCCCTATGCTTTAATTCACTCTCCTGCCTGGAAAGGTGCGAGTGTGAGAAAGTTGAAGCTGTGGTAATTGCCAAACACCAGGAGAGAAGGTAGCACCCGCTTGGTTTGTATTCAGGGGGCAGGTTCTGTGTTTAGTGTAAACACTAATGATTTCGTTTGCTCAGGAGTGATTGTGTAATTAAGAACGGGGAGTGAGATCAGTGCAGTGGGGAAGACAGCAGCGAGGAGGGATGAAGACGAGGTCGCTTCGCGATCCATCATGCCTCGTTCCCTACCAGGACCTGGGAAGTGATGGGGAGAAGGGTAATTTGACTCGGCCTAATTACGTCTGATGAAGGTCGTTATCCATCGTGGGGCCCCAGCGACGGCTCACCATCTTCCCAGCGATTGTCCCTGTCAGGCAAAGGGGAAGCAGAGGCCCCTCGGAACCGGATTTCAAAAGGGCCCAGGCCAGGAACTGTCAGGATTGTACACGTTCTCCTTTGGCACTAAAACAAGCCCCGGTTTTGCCAAAGCACCAAGCACCCAACAGCTCTGATCAAATCCCGGGGGGCGGTGGAGGTGGGGGCTGGGTTGCAGGGCAGCTCGTTAGGAGCCAAATCCTGGCTCTCAGTGACTCTCCCAAAGGCACGCCTGTGGCAAAACCATCAGCTGAAACCAGATCCCAGACAAGGAACCTAACCAGCAGCCAACACGCCTTCACCTCCGTTAGCGCTGAGCAGCGGTGTCCCCGAGTGAGTCGCGCACATCCCAGAGAAGCTAGTGGCAGTAAGCATCCGAAAGGTTCCCTTCTGCCGCCTTGGTGTGCGAGTGCGAGACTCACCACGTTTTCAGATGACAAACTATCACGGGATTAGGAGGGAACTATCTCAGGATTGTTATCCAGTGATGACAAAGTGGTTTACATGGACATTTCTATCCAGTGAGAACTTTATTTTGAGATAGAAAGTCAGCTCTTGCCATAAGACTCTGGCGCTAATCTCAGGATAGTTGACTATCCCGAGATAAGTCGTTTAGACAGACATAATCACGGGATAGTTTAACATCCAGATGTTTAAACACCAGATTTTTCTGTAATCACTGTATGCAGCATTTAGACGGACAAACTATCTTGGGATTAACACTATAGTCCTGGGGTAAGTGTCCGTGGGAAAACACCCTCAGTCACCAGCCTTGAGGATAGGACAGGAAATTGGCAGAGCCCCCTCCTGGCAGTTCCAATTTACCACTGGGATTTGCACACATGCGTAGCAGCAGCTGGTGGGAGTTTCCTGTTGCACAGATGTGGGATTGAAGGTGGGAGAAGCTCAGCACCCGAGTCCCAAGCTCTCTGGACTCCTCTGGGGACACATCAGCGATACGTCTGACTGGGGAGAATCAGGACTGTAGTCTGGTGTCCAAGTGGAAGCTGAACGACGCTTCTGAAAATCTGCCCCAATCCTGGTGGCTGAATATTCAACCCTGCAGTGACAGGTTTTTAATTTTCAAAGGCTAATTTGGCATCAACACCCCCCGCCCCCTTGAACTGGGCACCCAAGTGGCCTTGCTTCCCTCTGGAGCATCTTGCCCAAGGTCCTGCCGACAGTCCGTCTGTGATGGAACAGGGGGACATCCCTGGCCAGTGCCCAAACCCCCTTGCCAGAGCAGCATGCCAGGCTGGAGCGGGGACGGGGAAATCCTCTCTGAGGCTCAACATCCCTTCCTTGGTTAGTGGCAGCCCCATGATCCTATGACGCTGCAGCAGACTGGCCTTCTCCAGTGTGGATCAGCTAACCCTGTACACGCCTCCGTGTGTGGAGAGCCTCAGCCTCTTCTTTCTGATTAAACAGGCCCTTTCAGAGATGAGTTTCATCCGAAATGTCTCTACCCTCAACGCAGGCAGATGAGCTCCGTTGCAGCCTTGGCCTGTGCAGACGGATCCCTAGGCCCCGCTTGCCCTGCCCCATCAGTGGCCGCAGCTCCTGCTTTGTTTCCCCTTCGTCGCTGTGGCCTGTCACTCATTGCTCTGCCTGCATTCACTTTGGTAACAAAAAGGTCTTGAAGAACAAGGAATCAAAAAGAGAAAGTGGTTTAAAAATAGGAGCAGGCGCAAACACCAGCGAGACAGTCAAACGAGCTTTGTTCGCGTCCTTTATTTTTTTTTTTTAACATATCTTTCAGAGAATCAAGCGCCAGCCACTTCTCCCATAAGCAATTCTGCTGCAGCAGATGTGCCTTGGCAAACAGCGGAAAGTAGGTCAGCCTTGCTCAGAGCTCCAGCCCCCGAACTGCTGCTGCAGCGCGTAGCAGGATGGGAATGCAAAGGTCATTAGCATTCCTGTTTTAAGCATCTGCGACATTAAAGACTAATTCTCCATCATTACAGAAGGAGTTGGAGGCAGCCTGAACCACAGAGAGCAGCTCGCAAAGAAACCACACAGTTTCCTGCTGAGATTAACTCTGCCCCGCAGCCTGCTGGAGCAATGAAGCTAGCAGTGTGATAGAGTGTAATAACACTGTCAATAAGGGTAAACGCCGGCATTTGTTCGCTGGTCACCATGGAGCCTCCGTAGAGCTGAGCTGGGCTAGTGACCTGATGGGCTCCTCTTACAGGCACCGCCAGTAGCCTCACTGGGGGCAGTTTTGTCAGCAAAACCACAAACAGTCCAAAGCCAGAGCTGTCAGGGATCAGGGCCAGCACATGGGGCAACACAGAAGGGGAGACACAATGAAACAAGTGGTCAGGCTGACCAGTGTCAGACCAGGCCAAACAGGTGGTCCGGATGACCGGTGTCAGTCCAGGCCAAACAGGTGGTCCAGATGACCGGTGTCGGCCTAGGCCAAACAGGTGACCTGGATGACTGGTGTCGGTCCAGGAGGTCAGGCTGACCGGTGTCGGCCCAGGCCAAACAGGTGGTCTGGATGACCGGTGTCAGTCCAGGCCAAACAGGTGGTCCGGATGACCGGTGTTGGTCCAGGCAGTCAGGCTGACCGGTGTCGGCCCAGGCCAAATAGGTGGTCTGGATGACCAGTGTCGGTCCAGGCCAAACAGGTGGTCAGGCTGACTGATGTCGGCCCAGGCGGTCAGGCTGACCGATGTCGGCCCAGACCAAACAGGTGGTCCGGATGACCAGTGTCGGTCCAGGCCAAACAGGCGGTCAGGCTGACTGATGTCAGCCCAGGCGGTCAGGCTGACCGGTGTCAGCCCAGGCCAAACAGGTGGTCCAGATGACCAGTGTTGGCCCAGGCCAAACAGGTGGTCAGGCAGACCAGCGTTGGCTCAGGCCAAGCAGAACCCCTGGGAAAAGAAAATCCAAAGAGAGACCAAAAGAGCAAAGCCAGCCCAGACACTAAATATGATTCCAGGCAAAGCACAGGAGGTCAAAGGACAGGCAGAGCGGGTCCAGGGTTGGTAGGTCAGGAAGGGTAGAATGACAAGATGATCCTTCCCTGGTGACTCAGTGGGAGAATTGACCTTCATATCTAGAATGGGAGCCAGTGTAACAGATTGTATTGCTGTGTCTTCCCTCATTGGTACCTATGATTGATAAAAAACTTATTGGACAACAGCCAGCTAGTGATCATCAGCTGCTTATTGTACATTTGAAAATGCCCTAGAGTTTTAGGGTTTGTTTGGATGAGGTTTCTGACCCTCTGGAGCTGATGGGTGCCAAGGTTCATAAGCGGGTAAGCTGGTCTGAAGATGTGGACGTCATGCTCTCAAATGTTCTGTTGTCACCTGAATGTCTCCCCATATGGGATAGAGGTATAAAATCTGAGTTCTCTGTTGAAATGTTGAGTTTATATGAGTGGCTGGAGTGCCTTAAACCACAATTAGTTCATCTGAGGGGTAGGAAGTATGTGCCCAGTGGGAGGAAAAATGGGTGGTTTGACAGTGAGTGTCGGGGGGGAAAAGATGTGAGCTGAGGCTAGTATATTCTTCCTACAGAAGTACAAATACTTGCAATATTCCTTCTCGTTTCTATACTCTTAAACACCATATAGGCAGGGCCCCGATTCTTCTGCAAAAAAATTTCCAAAATTCTGCAACCCAAAATTGGAAATTCTGCGACCCAAAATTGGAAATTCTGTGACCCAATAAAGTTACAAAACAAGTCTGCTAAAATTAAAAAATGAGTTCTTTATTTAATTGCAGTACTGACATCTTTATGCTGTGCCCCCCTAAAACACATGGCAATGTAGAGGGCACAGCAGGTAACCCCCCCACGCACCACATGGCAATGCAGAGGGCACAGCAGGTAACCCCCCCAACACACCACATGGCAATGAGGAGGGCACAGCAGGTAACCCCCCCCCACACACCACATGGCAATGCAGAGAGCACAGCAGGTAACCCCCCCAACACACCACATGGCAATGCAGAGGGCACAGCAGGTAACCCCCCCACACACACACACACCACATGGCAATGCAGAGGGCACAGCAGGTAA
>QEPC01001417.1:372444-392635 GCA_003113815.1 Sphenodon punctatus
CCGTGGTTAATTGCGACTTCCCCAGTTTGCAAGCACGGAGGGGGGGGAGGGGGGGAACCGGAGAACACTGCCCTCTCCAGGGAGCGCTGGCAAACCCCCTCCCCCCTATAAAGCCCCCAGCCAGTGATTACATTTAATCACTGGCTGGGGCAGAGAAGACGGCTTCACCGTGGGAGCCGTCTTCTCCAAAACACGCTTGGGAGAGCGCCCGTTTAAAAACGCCCTCAGTGCAGACCCCTTCCTTCAGCCAGCCTGCTCCCAGGCCAAGGGGAGATCCAGGGTGGTGGAGTCTTGCTTTGCATCTGTTCCTGTTTTCCATTCATGCCGACAAATGGCTCCCCCTCCCCCATCTGTTCTGAAAATCTCACCTGAGCCTTCCTAGTCTTTAGGAGCGAAAAGGGACTCTCCTGACGCTCCCGTCTAATCTTATCTGCAGGCAGATGAATTTAGCCCAGTTGGATCAAAGTATCTTTCAGAGAGAGAGGCAAACTCAGCACAAAGCCGTCAAGCAATGGGGAGCCCCCCCACTTCCCAGCTAGAGGTGCAGACTCACACAGACTACTCTGGATGGGCGACACTCGGTCGCACTTGCCTGGTGGATTTGCAGGCCGGCCTGCCTCAGTCAGGGACCACTTTCAGACACTCCCCCCCACCCCTCGTCATAGATGCACGGGGATCGGCCGGTCTGAAAGCTCCCCCCCCCGTGCAGCTTTGCCGGCAGTGATGCGCACGGATCTCGATTTCCTGCTCTGCATCCCTGCGCATCTCTGCCAGCAAAGCCACGCAGGGGTGGCCTTTCAGACCGGCTGATCGCCATGCATATCCTGGCGGTGCATTCCCCGCCCCCCACAGTCAGAATATGCGCAGGGTGTGTGTGTGTGTGTAAGGTCTGAAAGCAGTCAGGGAGAGAGAATCAGGCACTGCTGCCTCATTAAAAATGCAGAGAACCGAGAAAACGGGGGATTGATTTGTAGCAAAGTGACAGCCACAAAAGCTGCCAAAGACACTCATGCACACAGACACGTGCACACACATGCACAAATGCTTGCACACACACGTGTACATATGTGCACACACAGGCTCATGCGTGCAAATGCCTATGTGTGAAATTCCTCCAATAAAAAGGAAGCTGTGTTCTTCCTCCCCTCGCCCCAGGATCCGGCAAGCTCCAGCCCTGCTCGTCAAGGGGCAGAGGCGAGGGATGTCACCGGCTGGTAACGAGATTGAAATCGCCACCCCCAGCCCTGGCAGCAGCAATGTCCTTTTCGTTCATTCCTCATTATCGTTAAGCACCTCTTTGTTGGGGATCCACCCCTTCCCCACGACACCTCTTACCCCGGGGGAGCTTACGTGTGAATGGGGGGAAACAACCCCTCAGGATCTTATATAGCCCAAGATCCCCTAATGGGGACGAGGCAAGATCATTATGGGGGGGGGGGGAGACGCCCACCAATGCCCTGTGTAAGACCCCCACACTATCCCCTTCTCCCATGCTGCACCCAGCCACTCTCTCGCACGGTGAGGGTGGAAGAGGAAAGGTGGTGCAGACGAGTGGGGGAAGACAGGGGCAGAACCACGGGAAGGCAGGGGACGGAGAACTACTCACACCAGGAAAACGGGGGTGTGTGTGTGTGTGTGTTTCCAATAAAGAGGGGGAAATGGTGCAAGCAATCCTTATGTACAACTACCCAATCCCAACGCCCCGTGCACTCACTGATCCACTCTCTCGCACGCACTGGTCACTCACACCCCCACACTCTCAGCTCCGCACACTCACACTCGCACTGACACTTCAAACCTCGCACTCTCCCCAAATAGTTCCAATCGGGGGGTGGTGGTGGGGGGGGGGGCAGTCTCACAGCAAGCTGATCTCCGGCGATGCTGCTACTGCAGGTCGCCATCTTTATTCCCATGACTCCGCCCCTGCTGCGCACGAATACGCACTGAACGCTGCAGCATCCCCGACGGTCCAGCTGTTCTGCCATCGAGGTCTGCCTGCAGCATGTTGCTCCCCAGGCTGCCCCCAGGGGGCGCAGCACCATCCCTTGTCCATGCGCCCAACCTGGAAGTGCCCCGGTTCCTAGGGCATGGCAGCGACCCCGCCCATGACCTCGGCGGAGCCGCTGGTAGCGGTGCCTGACAATACCCCCCCCAAGGCTCCCCCCCCCGTGGGGAAGGTCCCGGTTTGTGGGGGAAGCGTGCATGAAACAGGTGAACAAGACGGGGGGAGTGAACGGCAGAGGCAGGTTCCCAGGAATGTTCGGCCGTGTCATACCCTTTCCAATCTATCAAGTAATAAACTGCACCTCGAAGCAGCTTAGAGTCCAGAATTGCCTCAACCTCAAATTCCGGATAAGCAGTTACAGGGGAAACTGCGGGAGGGGGGTCGGGATCTGGAAAAAGAGGAGGGTGACATGGTTTCAGTGGGGAGACATGGAAAACAGGGTGGCAACGCAGGGTAGGTGGGAATGAGACCTGATAAGTAACCGGATTCACTTGGAGAGCAATAGGAAAAGGTCCAATACATCGATCATCAAGCTTCACGGAAGGTCGAGAGGACGGATAGTGACACCTATCCACCCAGACCAGGTCTCCAACAGCGAACGTAGGGGCAGGTGTACGATGACAGTCCACGTTGCTTTTATATTGTTGTCGGGCCCGGCGCAACATGATACGTGCCTGGGAGTGAATTTAGTGAAGTTGTTGCACCGTGGCTCCCGCAGCAGGGAGGGATCTCAATCGCAGGGATTTCGGAAAGACAGAGACGAGGGTGGTACCCATAGGACGTGTAGAAGGGAGAGGTACCATGAGAGACATTAGGTGCATTATTAAATGCAAACTCTGCAACGGGTAACTGGTTCGCCCAATCATCCTTAAGGTAATCAGTGTAACATCATAAGTACTGTTTTAAGGCTTGATTGGTGCGCTCTGCCTTGCCATTAGCTTGGGGGTGGTAAGCGGTGGTGGGAGCAATATGTACCCCCAGTGCCTTAAACACAGCGCGCCAAAAGCAAGCAATGAACTGTGACCCCCCTGTCTGAGATAATCGTTAGGGGAAGTCCATGTAGTTTAAAGACGTGCTGCACCATCAGGAGTACCGTTTTTTGTGCTGTAGGTAGTCCCTTGCACGGAATAAAGTGACCCATTTTGGTAAATTGGTCCACTACCACTAGTATGGTAGTATATCCCCGGGAAGGGGGTAGTTCCACAATGAATTCAAGGTTTATCCTTTGCCAGGGCCCCTGTGGTAGGGGAGCGAGTTGTAAGAGCCCTACAGGGCCCCGTCGAGGTACCTTGGTTCTACTACAACCCTTACACCCTTGAACGTAAGCTATTGTATCTTTCCTCATTGTAGGCCACCAAAAATGTCACTGAATTAACTGGAAGGTGCGACGTTGTCCTGGATGCCCAGCTAAGGGGGCATCATGGTGAGCCTTTAATACTTGTGAACGGGTTGCTACGGGTACAATAATAGCATCATCATGATATTTAAGCCCTGTTGCTACGGGGCCCTGAGGCAAACCCTGTATGAAGGAATCTCTGGCGGTCACCCTTTTAAACTGGGCCAGGGTCAATCCTGCGGCGGCAAATACCTTACGCTCGAGGAGGGGTTCTCCCTGGTGCACCAGCGCTCCGGTAACTTCATAGTTTCGTGATAATGCCTCAGCGATGACATTGTTTTTCCCGGGTTGATATATAATCTGGAAGGAGAAACGGACAAAGAATAGTGCCCACTTGGGCATGACGGGCGTTGGAAATACGTGCCGTTTGGAGGTGTTCTGAATTCTTATGGTTTGTTACAACTTGCACAGGATACAAGGCCCCCTCCAAATAATGTCGCCAGGTTTCAAAGGCTGCCTTGATGGCGAGTAATTCTCTGTCAAGAATAGTATAGTTTTGTTCTGCTGGCAAGAGCTGGCAAGAATAAAAGGCACAAGGTAACAACGCTTTGTTCTTGGCATTATGTTGTAACAACACAGCCCCCATAGCCACACTGGAGGCAGACGTCTCTACAAAAATGGGTAGGGCAAAATCAGGATGCTGAAGGATCAGCGCTTGAGTGAAGGCTTGTTTTAGGTGGTCAAACGCTGCTTGCTGTTCCGATGCCCATAGATAAGGTTGCCCCCTTTTTAACAACTTGGTCAAGGGGGCTGTAAGATCTGCATAATTAGGAATATATTGTGTATAGTAGTTAACGCTACCGAGAAAACGTTGCAAGGGTTTCACTGCTTGGGGGGGGGGGGGCAAAGTGTTATTGCCTGGGTTTTAGTGGGGTCCATTTCTATCCCCTGGGGGGGATATAACAAATCCCAAGAACTGTACCATGTGTTGATGAAAGGCGCACTTTTCCATCTTGCAATACAAGTGGTGTTTTAACCGCAGCAAGACGGTGCGAACGTGACTTACATATTCTTGTGGATTCTGTGAAAAAATAAGAATGCCATCCAAATAGGCTACAACAAATTGGTCCAACACATCACGGAGGATGTCATTTATCAGATGTTGAAATGTAGCCGGTGCATTAGCAAGACCATAGGGCATAACAAGATACTCAAACAACCCATATCGGGTATGGAAGGCTGTCTTCCACTCATCCCCTGCTCTAATGCGAAGGAGGTTATATGCCCCCCTAAGATCAAGTTTTGTGAAAACGGTGGCTCCTTGGAGTCGGTTCAGTAGTTCTGGGATAAGGGGCAATGAGTAGCAGTTTTTAATTGTAATAGCATTTAGTCCTCTATAGTCAATGCAAGGGCGGAGACCCCCATCTTTTGGGGGGACGAAGAACAAGGGGGCCCCTGCCGGGGAGGAGGATGGGCGAATAAAGCCTTTCTTTAAATTTTCATCAATATAGTTTTTTTAAGTTTGTAATTCAGGGCCCAAAAGGGTATATATCCTACCGTATGGCGGTGAAGTGCCCGGAAGCAGAGCTATGGGGCAATCATAGTCCTGGTCTGGGGGTAAGTCCAACATTTCTTGACTGCGAAAGAAGTCTTGGAGTTCATGCTATTCCTGTGGAAGAGAGGATAATGTAAGGGTTCCGGCGAGCGTAGCCGTCTGTGGAAAAGATGGAGGGGGAAGGTTATGGGCTGTACATAGGGGAGAACAAAATGTCACTACCTTGTTTTGCTAATCAATAGTAGGGTTATTTATTTATTTATTTATTTATTTCTATCGATTTTTATCCCGCCCCTCCTGAAAACAGCTCGGGGCGGCTAACAATTTTAAAACACAAAAATACAATAATATAAAAACATAAAACAATCCTAATAATATTAAAACAGGGTTAGGCACAAAAAAACAATAAATAAGGGTCAGGGGAGATTAAAACCCCTTAACCCACCAAAGGCCTGGGCGAACAGCCAGGTTTTACAATCTCGCAGAATGTTAAGAGGCTTGGGGCCAGGCAAGCTTCCTCCGGGAGGGAGTTGCAAAGGTGCAGCCCGGCCACCGAGAATACCCTCTCCATTGTGGTCCCCTGCTTGACCCGGGGGACCTCCAAGAAGGCACCCCCAGCAGACCGAAGGAGCCGCTCTGGGGCGCGGAGGGCAAGGCGGTCCCTGAGGTTTATGAGTCCTTAGCCAGGGAATACCGAGAATGACAGGGAAGGTGGGGGTTTTCACAATATCAAAACACAATGTCTCTTGATGGGTCCCAGTCGTTCCTTGTAAGGCAGGAATACACGAGGTAATAGGGCCTGAGCATAAGGGGGAGCCATCAATGGCGAACACCACTTCAGGTCTGGGTTTTTCTCACGTAAGGATGTTCCGTCGACTCACGAAGTCCATATCAAGGAAATTTCCAGAGACTCCCGAGTCCACGAGGGCCAAGGCTACCACGGACCTGGAGCCCGAGATGTGAAGGGTCACTGGTACTTGGAGATGATTCAACCCCTTACTGAGTAAAAAGGACTCCATAACCATGGATGTAGGAGGGGACTGCGGACTTACCAGGGCATCCCCTGGCCATCCCAGTTCCTGTCGTTTCCCGTGGATCGCCGCTTCGGCAGAAGTTGGGAGCACTCACGGGCGTAATGTCCAGAACCGTCACAATAAAACCACAACTGTCCTGTCCGACGGCGTTCTTTTTCCTGTGCCATCAACGGTCCCCTTGAGGCTCCCAGCTGCATAGGCTCTGGATCGTCTGTTTCCTGGGGCTCCGGACGACCGGTGCTGGGGCCCGGAAGGCATACTGGCCAAGGTCGTGCCCCTTCTTGTCATCGTTCTTGCCGGCATTCCCCTAAACGTTCATCAATTTGACAGGACAAGTTGACTAACTCCGCCCAAGTGTCGGGCATGGCCACAAAGGATAGCTGATCCTTGAGTTCTTTACTCAGGCCTTTGCGACAGAGTACTTTGAGGACGTTATCAGGCCAGTCTAATTCAATGGCTAAGTGTTGAAAACGTGTTATGTATTCAAGGAGGGGGGCCTTCCCTTGCCATAGCGCCAAAATGGCGGTCTCGGCATCTTTGACCCTATGGGGATAATCAAATAAAAATTGGAATTCCTGGAGAAATCTCTTCAGATCCTCTAGACGGGGGCTGTCTTTAATTAACAAGGGAGTTGCCCAGTCTAGAGCAAGTCCCTCCAGATGGCCAATAATAAAAGCCACCTTCGTGGCATCAGTGCAATATGTCTGGGGTTGCATCTGAAATGCTAATTTACACAGGGCAATAAAACTCTGGAATTGTCTTTTGTCTCCACTAAATTTAGTAATGGGGGGGGGTGTTTGGGTTCTCGCCTCCTTGTTCCTTTCTTAATAAGAGAGGGTCCCCGACTCAGGGGGCAGCAGCTGCCACCCCCGTTGCCTCTAAGACCTCCCCCGGCACCCCCTGTTCTCATTGTTCCTTAATCTCCTTGATTTCCATAGCTAGAGACTGAATAGCTGGTAGCGGCGCCTGAGACTCTTGCCCTGGAGGATTCTCTTTTATTGCTTGTTACTCCTGTGGCCGAGAGAGGCCATTCCATGCCTTCACCCAGGCAGCAGATTTCCTCAGAACTTGGGCTACAGATCTCTCTGTCTTTAAATTGCAGAATGAAACGACTCTCACAGCCCATTGGATTTTAGTGCTGCCGGCTCAGTAGGGGGACTTCGCCCAAAGGTCGAGAAGCACCAGCAATGGGAGAGGAGGAGGGAGGTTTCTGATGGCAGATGTCCCTTTCATGTAGCACGGAGATGCCAGCTTCTTGGGCAGTGCAGGCTGGATCGCCTCTCAGCAACTTTCCGTCGGGCTGGATTGCAAAGAAATGTCCTGCCGCGCGGCCAGTGTGCGCCATTTCTGCAGCACCGCGGTAGTCAAAACCCGTTCAGCTGTATCAACGCAAACAGTGCAAGTTCAATGTGCAGAGGATGGAGCAGGTCTTGTGTGATGTCATTCTGGAAACTCAGATTTTACTTAGAAATACTGATATTTAATAAAATTCAACTTTAAGGCTGCAGACAGGGTGGAATCCTTCCATGGCTGGATTCAGTCTGTGGTGCGCCAGGTGGGCTGCCGTGACGTAGCAGGTAAAGGCAGAAAGGGATCCAGAGGTGATCCTGGAAACTACAGACCAGTAAGCTTGACGTCTGTGCTGGGGGAAATGGTGGAAACCATCATTAAGGACAGAATTACAGGGCAGGTTGACAAACGTGGCTTAATGGGGAAGAGTCAACACGGATTTAGTAAAGGTAAGTCATGCCTCACTAACCTGTTGGAATTCTTTGAGGGTGTAAATAAGCATGTGGACAAGGGAGACCCAGTAGATATAGTGTACCTGGATTTCCAGAAAGCATTTGATAAGGTCCCTCATGAGAGACTCTTGAGAAAGTTAAAAAGTCATGGGATAGGAGGTAGTGTCTTACTATGGATCAGAAACTGGTTAAAAGATAGAAAGCAAAGGGTAGGACTAAATGGTCAGTTTTCACAATGGAGAGATGTAAAAAGTGGTGTGCCTCAGGGATCTGTATTGGGACCGGTGCTGTTTAATGTATTCATTAATGATTTGGAAAAGGGTGTTAAGAGTGAGGTGATCAAATTTGCAGACGACACCAAGTTATTCAAGGTAGTTAAAACACGAGCAGACTGTGAGGAACTGCAACAGGATCTTACGACACTGGGTGCCTGGGCATCTAAATGGCAAATGAGATTTAATGTGGACAAGTGCAAAGTGATGCACGTAGGGAAAAATAATCCAAACTATGCGTACACAATGCTGGGTACTAAGCTAGGAGTTACCACTCAGGAAAAGGATCTGGGGGTGGTTGTGGACAATACAATGAAATCCACAGCGCAGTGCGCAGCAGCAGTCAAAAAAGCAAACAGAATGTTAGGAATTATTCGGAAGGGGATAGAGAATAAAACTGAGGATGTCATAATGCCTCTATACAAATCAATGGTGCGACCGCACCTCGAATATTGTGTGCAGTTCTGGTCGCCCCATCTCAAAAAAGACATAGCTGAACTAGAAAAGGTACAGAGAAGGGCAACAAAAATGATCAAGGGCATGGAAGGGCTCCCGTATGAGGAGAGGCTTGGTAGGTTGGGGCTCTTCAGTTTGGAGAAGAGACGACTGAGAGGAGATATGATAGAGGTCTATAAAATCATGAGTGGTGTGGAACTAATAAACAAGGAGCAGTTATTTACCCTCTCAGCTAGTACTAGAACTAGGGGACACTCCATGAAACTCATGGGTGGCAAGTTTAAAACAAATAAAAGAAAATATTTTTTCACTCAGCGTATAATTGGGTTGTGGAATCTACTGCCAGAGGCTGTGGTAAGGGCCAGTACTATAGCTGAGTTTAAAAGAGGTTTGGACAAGTTTCTGGAAGATAGGTCCATTAGCAGCTATTAGCCAGACAGGATCAGGGAACATGACGGGAGCTGGGGGGAAACAACAGGGAACGGATCCCCCATTGTGACCTGTTGGGTGCTTCTCCCAAGCCACCGTGATTGGCCACTGTCGGAGACAAGATGCTGGGCTAGATGGACCATTGGTCTGACCCAGTCTGGCACTTCTTATGTTCTAATGACATCCGGGTGATTGAAGATGGACTGATTTAGACTGGAAATAAAATACGAATTCAGAATCAACACAAACATTGCCCCCCTCCCCCTGCCTGCCCATGCGCAGAGCGGACTCCCCATCAGCCAAAGTCCTTAAATTACTTCTGGGTGGCTCTTTCTTAAATATCTGCCCCGGCTCAGCCTGGCAAGCGTTCTTCTGTGCTTGATGCAGGATGGAGTCCCTGACTAACCTGCATTAGAAAGGAGCTCAGTCTAGACGATCACAAAGCTCCACTATGGCCTTTGAAAAGACCTATGAATCTCTGAAACGTTCAAGGAGAGACTGTTCACTGGCAGGCAGGCAGCGCTGACTGCACTCTGATCTGGAACGCTGGGGAGGCCCCTGCTCCACCTGGAGGCCTTTAGCAGCAGCTAACCAGAGCTTGGCGGCTGATGGTTTCCTAATGCTATTTACTTGTTAGTGAACAATGGGCACCTTTGATGCCACAGGGATGCTGCTCAGCTCAGCCAAAGTGAGGCAGGGGCCGCCCAATCAAGGACGGATACAAGCCTGTGAAACGCGGGGCCACTGGCATTCACTAAGGCTGAGAGCTTATCAAGATGAGGAGGAGGATCTGGATTATTAGAAAATCTAGTGTGAGATAAGCTCCCGTCGCCGACAAAATGGAGGTGACGGGTCATTGCCGTGCCCCCCCTTCCCCAGAGGCATGGCCGGTAGAGGGAGCGGCATGGCCGGTAGAGAGAGGCCCGTTAGCAGGCGCTCTCTCTGTTGTGTTCAGGTTGCCATGGCAACTGCCCGACGCGCAAGCGCACAGCACGGCGCGGGGTCTGGGGCTCCTCCCCTTTAGAAGGGAGGGTCCCCTGGAGCCGTGTGGGAGCGGCAGACCGGGTGTAGAGGCGGAGGAAGCAGCCGCTTAGTAAGCGCCGCGGGATGCTGCTTCATTAGGGTCAGACTGCGAGCCTAACGATGGGAAGGAGCAAAAGAAAAGCCGGGGATGGAGGCAAGAAGGGGAGCACTGGGGGTAGTGGCTGCCCCGCCAGTGGGAGAAACAGGGTTGATGTACCCCAACTGTGTGCCCCACCCCTGATGAAATCTTGGGGGGCCTGCAGCGGTGTGAAGCCCAGTTAAGGGCAAGGGAGCTGGGTGCAGGCGAAAATGGGGGCCCTAGAGGAGAGGGACCCAATGCTGAGGTGAATGTGAGGGGCCCAGCGGTGGACCAGGCCCCAGCAGGAGACTGCGGTCAGCAGATGCTCCCCGAGGGTCAGGACCCCAGAAGAGGGGGGACGATCATTATACCCCCCAGGTGGAATAGGCAGGAAGGGGGGGCAGGGAGCTGAGCCCCTCAACCCCTGGACCTAGTATTGAGCACCAAAGCCGGCAAGGGGAGCCACCTGCCCCACCCCCTCCCGAACATGCACAGTGGGGGGGACGCCGGGTAGACGCCTCTGGGGAAGAGGGTCAGACTGCGAGCCTGGGCCCATTGCTGGATGCAATTTACGCATCAGGGGCTCCAGAGGCCCAGTGTAGGAGTGAGGGAGGTACCGGGGTGGGGGAGCCTCATGGGATCCCCGGACTAGTACACCACCAGTTGTGTGGAGGCACACCAACCAATCAGGGCACGCAGTCGCACGGGGCTGGCGGAGGCCGACCCAGAGCGCATGGAGGGGAGGGGGGGTGTCTCTCCTCTGTCTGAACTGGTAGACTCGCCACCAGTGACGAGGCGGCGGATCGAAAGCCCCAGGGGCGAGGGACATCCCACATATGAAGAATGATGGCAAAGCGTTCAGGAGCTGGAAAGAGAGTTGGAACAGGGAAGAAGTGGAACTGGCGAGCCCAGGGAACCAACAGGACCAGCGGATCGAGGTGGGGTAATGGAGCAAGAACACTTGTCCCCAGACAGTCGCATGGTGGGAATGGGACTCGGGGTTGCTGAGGGTGGGAGCCTGGCCCCAATCCTCCACCAGGGAGCCACCCGAGGGGACGAAAGGGGTCAAAATTCCATGGGCCCCCCGGTGCCCTCCGGGCCCCGAAGGAGGAAGCTAGATGGGGAATGGGTGTGGGTTACACCGTCCCCACCCACCCCCCGGGGGAAGAAGGCCCCCAAGCCGATAGAGCAGGGAAGGAGCATGATCCCCAGATAGCGGTGTCAGCAGCAGCAGGTAATAGGGGTCCAAGGACGAATGTGGGGACTGAGAGGGCAGATGCATCCACCACCCCCTAAAGCCGCCCTCCGCCCCCGCCAGGCGGGGCTTACAGTTGCATGGCAGCCCCTTTCAGGGAGCATTTGCTGCCAGCTACAAAAGAAAAAATTTGGCGGGGCGAGTACGTGGATGGAGTACGTGATGTTCAGTGATCCCATACTGGATCATTCGGAGAGAGAGGACAAAAAGGATAAAGAGAAGTTCCGCCGCTCTAAGGCGGATAGGAACTGGGCAAACTGGACATCAGCTTTCACCGTATATATGGGAGTGGTACTACAGGCAGACCTTGGGCGGGGATTGGAGCTCCATAAATACGTGGACATTGTGCGGAGGGCATATGCAACGGGCCCCCCGGGGGCCGCCTGGTTAAGATACGATGAGGCCTTCCGGCACAGGGCTGCTTTAAACCCGGGAATGCTCTGGGATACCCACGCAATTGATTTATGGTTAGAATGCATGGTGGATGTCACCAGGGCACCCTTGTCGGAAAGCGGGCATGCATTAGTAAAAGGTGGAGTCACGACTGCCAACGAGCCTTTTCGTGGTGAGGGAAAAAAGACCACGCAAAGTAACCAGGGACACTGTTGGGAGTACAGCTGGGGTGGGAGATGTAGCAGGAGTTCCTGCAAATTTTGGCACGGGTGTTCAAATTGCCGGTGGGGGGGGGACACACCCAGTCACTAACTGCTTTAAGCTTAGGCAGAAGAATGAAAAAGGAAAATTCCTACAGGGAGGTAGCAATGGGAAGGGAGCCCCTGGCCAGTCCGGAAACGCATGATCTGGGCAAGGGGCCAACACCGGTCAGAACTGACCGACTGGAGCGCGCCCTGCGCCTCCACCCCAATAGGCAGGAAGTGTCATACATAGTGGAAGGATTCAGAGATGGATTTAGGATACCGGCTGCCCAAGTCAACCCCGTGGTATCAGCACGTAATTTGAAATCCATCCACAGTTGGTATGGAACACATCGTGAGAAATAAAATAGACAAGGAGGTAAAGGAAGGGAGGGTAGCATGCCCCTTCAAACACCCCCCCCCATACCAAATTTGTTCATATCCCCCCTAGGGGTAGTTCCAAAAAAGACATTACGGGAATTTCACCTGATTCATTACTTGTCCCATCCGAGAGGCAGATCGGTTAATGACGCCATTCCAAGGGAACTCACCACAATTAAATATGCTTCCTTTGACGTGGTGGTGGAAAAGGCCAGAAGGATGGAGCGAGGGGCATGGATGGAGAAATGCGATGTAAAATCCGCTTTTCGATTGTTACCAATACATCCCGAAAGTTTCCACCTATTAGGTTTTCAATATGAGGGACAGTATTACTTTGACCGGGCTATGTCGATGGGCTGCTCCATTTCTTGTTCAATTTTCGAGAGATTCAGCAGTATGGTAGACTGGGTATTCAAACAGCGGTGAAAGAAAGGGGAGATCACAAAATACCTCAATGACTTCCTTATAATAGGAAGCCCCGAGTCAAGGGATTGTGCAATGGCCTTGCGCCTCTTTCAGGAGGTAGCAACGGACCTCGGGGTGCCGTTGGCTCCTGAAAAGTCGGAAGGCCCTAGTACTAGACTCACGTACCTAGGGATTGAGCTGGACACAGTCATGGAGCAATCAAGCCTTCTGGCAGAAAAAATTGAGGGCATCAGAGTTAAGATAGAGGAGTGTTTGGACACTAAAAAGATCACTGTGCAGGCGCTCCAGTTCCTAGTGGGCAGCCTTAACTTTGCTTGTCGGGTTGTGGCACCCGGCAGGGCCTTTTTAGCTCATTTATATGAAAAACTAAGAGGGGCAACAGCGCCATATCATAGGGTACGGGTAACAAAAGAAATGAAGAAGGATCTAAACACATGGCTGGAATTCCTAACCGAATTTAATGGGGTGAGTTTCTGGAGAACCAGACTGTTACTAGGGGCAGACCTAAGAGTGCAGTCCGATGCTGCAGAGGGATCAGGCTTCGGGGTCTACTTTACATCAGCAAGGGGTGACCCGGGACTTAACATTTCTGGAACTGTTCCCGATAGTCATGGCAGCTTTGGTTTGGACGGAAAAGTTTGCAAATTGTTTGGTCTTATTCTGGTGCGACAACTTAGCCGTTGTCCACGTAATAAACAGCTTGTCATCCCGGTCCCCTCGGGTTATGGGCTTGGTATGAGTACTGGTGTTGGCATGCCTGAAGGCAAACATCCTGTTTACGGCTAGACACGTACCTGGTATCGATAATGGCATAGCTGATGCCCTTTCTCAATTCCAGACATCCCGTTTCCGAGAGTTGGCACTGGAGGCCAGGTCGGCCCCTGACTCCCTTCCGCCAGGGTTATGGAGCCAGCACAGGCTATCATACAGGGATCGTTGGCCCCATGAACCCAAGCCACATACGGTAGGGTGGTTGGAATTCCAGGAATTTCGGGTTTTGAAAGGATGGGGCGTTGGTTTTCCCATCACTGAGCCAGAGGTGATTCAATTTGCAATGCAGCAAAGGGATAGAGGATTGTCATCAAGTACGATAGGGGGTAAAGTGGCCGCCTTGGTATTCGCCAACCACCTCATGGGCTTTCCATCCCCCGATAGGGGATTTTACATTAAACATATGCTGGGAAGTTGGGCGCAGGCCACACGGCCCCTGCAAGAGTCACGCGCGCCGCTCACCATGCCTAGACTGTTGCGGGTGATTGGGGCTTTGCCAAGGGTATGTTATGATCCATATGAATTGCAGCTTTTCACCGCTGGGTACGTAGTAACATTCTTTGGGGGCTTTCGCATTAGTGAGGTGGTTGCGGCCAATGCTCGGGACAGGTCTGACACTTCCCTTCAGAGCACAGATGTTACCAAGGGATTAGACAAGATAGTCATTCGGCTCTGACGGTCTAAGACCGACCAACGGAGGAAAGGGAAGACGGTCCGCTTGTATAAGTGCGGACAAACCGCAATATGTCCGGTCTATCACATGGGGCGCTACCTAGAAGTGAGGCCCCCGGTAGTCGGGCCATTGTTTATTCACCCTTACCAGCCACCAATTTATGGCAGTTTTCAGAGCAGCCCTTGGCAAGGCAGGATTACCCCCGAAGGAATTTGGATCCCATTCTTTCAGGATAGGGGCAGCCACAACAGCTGCCGAGGCAGGATTACCCGAGGAGGCAATCAAGGCTGAGGGAGATGGAGGTCTGGAGCTTACAAGAGATACATCAGACCTCATCCTTACTGACAAATGTATGTTTTTCATAGGAATGGGAAGCCAAGGTGGGACGAGACGTGAATTATGGATTGTGGGTCACAGCATCATCCGATGGGTGAGCAGAGCTGCTGCATTGACAGAATGGGGACCTCAATTAGGCCTAGGTGATCACGCAAAGATCAGATGGCTGGGCACCAGTGGGATGCGCTGGGTTCAGCTCCTGCCAGCGTTAAGAAGAATGGGAGCAGGTTGCCCACCGGACATAATAGTAATCCATTTGGGGGGAAACGACATCACTTCAAATAAAGGGGTTAGGTCAATAATCCATTAAGACAGATCTATTAATAGTTAAAGGGTGGTTTCACGGGGTGAAATTGGTTTGGACAAATTGGATACCTAGAATACAGTGGGTCAGAGCCCCAAAACCTGGTAAGGTAGACAGAACCAGAAAGGGAATCAATAAGGAAATAACAAAATGGGTTCACAGTGTGGCCGGTCCCTTCATTAACCACCTGGGATAGTGCACACCAACACCCCTTTGTACACTGGGTGGAGTCCATCTATCGGACCAGGGCAATCAGTTGTATTTGGCTGCCCTGGCGGGGCATTTGGAGGGATTGTTGCTAGGTTAGGCGGTGGAGGGCGGGTCAGTCTGTTCCGACTGCCCCTCTATGGCGGGGGTCCAGCAGACTAGGTTAGGACAAATAGGTTTAAGATAGTTAAAAGAGTCGTCTCCATAAGAGACGGGGTTGTGATAGCTTGTGTAATGCTGGGCGCAGCATGCACAGGGGTCACAGCCCTGGGAGGGGGGCTTAGCAGGGTGAGTGGGGCATGCACAGCCTCTGTATCCTGCGGGGCACTTACCGACTTACTCACGCCTGCAGTGGGCACCCCCCCCTTCGGCCATGGCTCCGAGGCAGTCGAAGGAGGGGACAGTTCTAGTTTAATGTACTGTTAAATGGAAGGCGCTTCCGAGCAGGACTCAGTTTCTAGTTAAGAAGGCTTGTTATTTGCTAGCATGCTGGACCCATGATTGCTAGTGCGATCCCCCACCGGCCTCACAGTTTTTTCCTGTTAAATAAAGAGTGCAGCCGTGTTGTTTAAAACCAATATACTGTCTCTGCGTCTCTTTGGGGGGGTGCGCCGACAACAGAGTTTTGTCAGGGCTACAAACCTTCCTGCCCTGAACCACCTGCTAAGAGAAGTAGGTTGGGGAGAGGAGAGGCTTCCTCTGGAGGAGGGTGATTTCTGCGTCATCCCCTGAAGGCACTGTGCTCCCTGCTCCCGCAAGGCTAGGGTTAGGTGGAACGCTGCTCTAGGGTGGAATCCATTCCGGGTGGGAGTGGAGGGACCGAGTCAATGATCTAGCAGGTAGAAGGGGGTGAGGGTGGGGCCCAACTGTGACCCTGACAGAAACCCTGTATGCAGTGTGGTGTGGGATTCTGACATCACTTACATGTGGGTGAGTGCCTCCTGATTTACACCAATGCAACAGTGAGCCCAGGCAATCACATAATCTCTCCCCCACCTCCACCATTTCCCCTCCTTCCCAGATTGTCCCAATTATCTGAGCAGCAAATAACAATGCTGGTAACGGAGCCCGGAGATCAACAGCACAATTCCTTGCATGGCTGCGTTGCATGGGAGGGGCCTTGCAACAATGGGGGAGGAGACGGTTTCAGCTCTCCTCTGAAGTGTGGAGCGAGAAGGGAATTGCATGCAAATCTCAGGGGATCCCACGGCAGGAGGGAAAGAGACAAGCAGGAGAGAGAGATTCAGCGGCAGCAGGGCAAGAGAAGGCAGCCAGCAGCATCCCAAGGCTCCCCTGCAGTGCCGCACACAATGTCCCCGATAACAGAACCTGCCAGAGGTGGGTAATAATGATCATCATCTTTCTCTTGCACCCTCTTCCATGGCACTCAGAGCACGTTACATATAACACAACAACCCTGTGCGGTAGGTTAGGTTGAGAGAATATTGTGACTGGCCCAAGGTCACTCAGTGAGTTTCTGGCTTGAACCTGGGTCCCCCTCCCCCTCTACTTCCTGGTCCAAGTACCACACACACAGACATTACACCTCACTAGCTCTCATGGGTAATTGTTATTAACCCAGGGGCTGGGGTCAGTTCCTACTAGCTGTGCAGTTTAGCTGTGGCATGGCCTGGTCCCCACATATCTATGCTCCATCGCGACCCCTGCGGTCAGCCCTTGTGGCTACCACCTGCCAATCTTGTCTGTACAACAAGGGTCCACAGAGACATTCCCCACTGGAACTCCCTTCCCCCGGGGGCCCATTCCGGCGGCGGTGTGAAACCTTGCTTTTAGGCAGTCTTTGGCAGGCGGGACTTGGTCCCGGGGTGGGTGGGTTTAGGGGTGAGGCTGGGTATTTTTAAAAGGATTTGAATGTTGTGTTTTTAAAGCTGCAAGCCGCCACCCTCAACCTTAGGGGAAGGTCAGGGCAGAAATTTAAATAATAAATAAAAAACCTTCCTCTCCCATTCCAGCTCCATGTCTAGTGCTGCTCCCATCCACCCTGGCCCCGGGCATGGAACCTGGAATTCAGCTTTCGCACCTACCTTTCCTTTGCACCCTCCTCCAGTCTATTGCTACAATCTCTGCTAGAATCCAGCCCTTCCTTATTCTCCACGCTGCCAAAATTCCCATTAGGCCATGGTCCCCTGCAGGACTAGAACCTGGACCCTCGGGGGTGCAAGACTGAGGCACGGCTGGTGGGTTTTGATGTTGGAGGGACACTGGGGCAGTAAGGCCTGCANCCCCTCCCTGCTACATTTGGCCTTCCAGTGACCTGACAGAAGACCATGTTTTAGCCACCCGAACACAACCGAACGCGATTCGAATTGAATGAACTGTTCGGCCATTTCGTCGTTTGGTGTTTGGTTCCGTTCGGTGTGTTCGCCATTTTCATCGTTCGGTGTTCAGTTCCGTTCGGTGTGTTCGCCATTTCGTTGTTCAGTGTTCGGTGTTCGGTCAGTTCAGTGTGTTCATGTTCGTGTTCGTGTTCGTGTTCAGTTGTCCGAACAGGCCGAGTTAGGGCCGAACACCGAACTACCAAACTGCGTTCGCCCATCCCTAGCGGCCAGCCATGGACTTGTCTGTTGCTGGTGTGGATTGGTGCCACAGTTCATACGGTCAGGGGATGTGTGGGCAACTTTCCCCATGCACGTTTTTGGCTTGCCCTGCACAGCACAGTCCAGATTTCTCAGCAGTACCCCCTGAGTGGCCATGAGTGGGTGCTGCATGGGTAATGGGATCCACACACCACCTTCAAAGAAACAGTTGGATGCTTGGTTGATAGGTGGCCATGCAAGGTAGTGTCTTTGTCATGAGGCAGAAGGGGAAAGGAGGAGTGGGGGTCTGCCAATGCGCACGTGCTGGGAGGGGTGCTGCCGGAAGCCGCTCCACCCCCAGGATCCACAGCACCGGCGGAGGTCACACTGCAACCAGAGGAGAACCTGGAAGTGCGGGGAGCAGGCTTTACAGGTGATCAAGCCCTTCCCGCACTGACACCAGAACCACATGACCGGGCAGGTGTGGCCCGTCGTCGGCCGCCATGGCCACGCCCCCTACAGCCCCGCCCAGGTGTTCAGAACACCTGTGTGCCCTGCAGTCTGTGGGCAATAAAAGTAGGTCACTGCCCTCTAGCCCTTGCCGGTGATCAGTGCTTTGTGCCTGTGAGACTGGCCCCCCTTTTGCGTGGTGTGAACTTGACCGTGAACTTCATTTGAACATAAACCAAACCATTCCCACAAGCCCCTAAAGACATCCAGAGACCCCCCACTATGTCCCCATGTGCTCCTACTCCCCCCGTGTGCTCCCACTCCCCCCACCATGTCCCCGTGTACCCCATCATGACCCGTGTACCCCCACTCCCCCGTGTGCCCCACTCCCCCATGTCCCCATGTGCCCCCACTCCCCCACCATGTCCCCATGTGCCCCACCAGTCTCTCCTGTACCCCCCTCCCCCCGTGTGCCCCACTCCCCCCACCATGTTCAGCTACTGCACTGCTCGGCGCGGCTGTGCACCAGACAGGGCGGGGCCAGCCCTATGCAAAGAGGCCGCGGAGGCTCCAGCGCTGCCGGAGAACAGCAGCGCTGTGAGACTGGCCCCAAACGTTTGGAGGAAACAAGCAAGTTCAGTCTATTGTGAGTGAGTGAGAGTGGGTGAGGTGAGTGAGTGCTATTATTGCGCGAGAGTGTGATTGACGTGGCGAGTGACACCCCCCCTTGATCCTTCTCAGTCTGGGCCCCTACCTACACCTCTGTGAGTGTAAACCCTGTGAACCTCCCCCCTTGGCCTGCTGTAGCTTCCCCATCCTCCCACCCCAGTGCTGCACCCCCAGCTTGCCTGCCCCTTTCCCGAGCACAGGGCGAGTGGAGGGGTCCCACGTGAGGTTGCGTTCCTCCCTCACCCCTAGGATGATACGACCCCGTCTCTGGTGAGTCTTCTACGGCCAAACACTCTCCTGATTTTCCTTATCTAATTGTGTGGGACCCGGTGACTGTTCCGTGGGTGGTATTAGAGGGTTGAGTTAGGAGGATTTCCTGGCTGCACCCGTGGGAATTCTCCCCTTTTCCCGCCTACCCTAACATTGACCTTCTCGCTTCCACCCAACACGCAGCTGCCACCGTCGCCCACCTGGCCTAGTCCCTTCTCTGGTCCCAGCTCCCTCTCCCTGTTCGCAGCCGGCACAAGCTCCTTGTCCTCGCCCCCGCACGCTCCATGGCCTCACTACCCCAGCCCCGTCCACAGGCCCAGCCGGGAACCTCGCTCCTCCTCTGCCACCAGAGTCTCCACTTTGCCGTCTCTCTCAATTCCTCCTCCGTTCTCTCTCCTAGACTGGAAGCCACTTCGGAAGAAACCTCTCTCCAACCAGGCTGACACATTGCTGCTGTGATTGATTGATTATTTATTTATTTTGTTTCTGTTGACTGAAATTTACTGAGGGGAAAATTTGCTTTGTTTTTATTTTTCAGACAAGAACAGCATCAAAAAGGTTTTTATTGAGAATTTCCCGAGCAGCGTGATTTCCCTGCCACCCTCCCACGATGCTGCATCTAAATCTGACCTGGCTCGGTTCCACCCTGCTCTGCATAATCTTCCCCATCATCCACCCAGTCCGTCCCGCGACTGGGACTCTGCCAGTAGACAGAAACGTGCCCATTCCCCACCTCCACTGGCACCCGGGCGGCCACCACCCGGAGCAGCAAAGCCTTTGAGGCGCTGTGGCTCTCCAGAAAGCTATCGATCCTGCCTGCCCCAGGAGATTGGCTTTTCACACTTGAGCAGATGTGAGAGCTCTATGTGAGCGGAGGTGGGATGGGGCTGTGCTCAGCCTTTGCTGGCTGCTGCTTCCCCCGAGGGCTTCCATGGTCTCTCCCTGCATTTTCTTGGGCACCAAAGACACGCTCGTCCAGCTTGGAATCACTCTGAACTCCTCACAGCTCTGCAGCTTAGCTGCACACTGCTAACCTATGTGCCCTCCCTGGCCCCCCACAACCTGCAATGTAGCCTCCAGCTACTTCTCTGGGGCAGGGCAGGGCTATGATCCAGGAGCGCTAGGTGGGAATGGGCCCTGGGGTAGAACATGGAATGGGCCCTGCTGTGGGACTCTCCGCTCTGATGTGTGTCTGCACTATGTACAGGGGGGAGCTAGGGGGGAATGGGCCCTGCTGGGGCGCTCCACTCCAGTGTGTGTCTGCACTATGTACAGGGGGGAGCTAGGGGGGAATGGGCCCTGCTGGGGCGCTCCACTCCAGTGTGTGTCTGCACTATGTACAGGGG